>LGRX02010556.1:0-41001 GCA_001247695.2 Cymbomonas tetramitiformis
TATAATAACAAGGATTTCCCCCCCCATTTAAAATATGCGAGGAAAGTGGCATTTTGTTTTACTCCCGAAAAGTATACCGAATTCCATGTCCCCCAATGATTCACTTATTTTTGGTTCCCGAATCATTATATCTCATTACCCCAATCCCCATTACATCCTATAGCACCTCGTTCGGGCAACGCAAAACTATAAGAGCGCATATTGAAAACAGTAGGCATGTGTACCATCCACCGCCGGGGCGGGGGGGGGGAGCAGTGATAATAACACATATTATGCGCCATAAATGGGACAGTCTGGCCCAAACAAACGACAATACCATGTGGATACACACACCGTATGGTGAAATACGTCGCGGCGATGTGTACATAATTAATGTCGCGATTTTGGTAGTTTCGAAACCAAATGTGAAAGGTGCGCACTGATCCCAGCCGAAAGCCGTGCGATATGCAAAAGCTGAGAATTTACCACTATAACCCTTAGCATATCTAAGTCGTGGAAGTGGTCACATTCCTCACCACACTAGTGAAGAGAGATATTGCATCAAATCACTTTACATTATTCCTGAAAGCGGGTGCACCTCGTCACCACAATTTCATTGCGTACCTAGCATTGTGTGCGCATTCTTCTCAGTGTCATACGATTGCGTCCGTAAATCGCCATTGCAGCCTTGTATGCCCCGCCCGCGCCGGAAAAGCGTCGCGTTTAAAGGGGTAGCCAACGTTTACGCATCGAGTTAGATAAAACTTTAACGTCGATGCATCAAGGTAGATGAAATTTTAATTTGTGCAACAACGAAATTTGCAAAAAACAATTTGTGTGGTCTTAATCTCTGTTTTCGGAATGAATATTTGATAACATGAATTACCATCATACTGTTAATCAAGACCAGTATGCAGTAAGTCTGTGTAGCATAAGATAGTTGCACTCATGTCACATGAGAATGTCGCATCGCATCGCTTGATCATGTCTCGTCAGCAAAAGTCATGTGACACGGAGTGCGGTAGGGTGTGCCACGGTATTGAGTATAGTAGGGCTTTAGTTACATGTAAGAATAGCTAGTCAAGAATTTCGCACACTCGCCTGGAATACAAAGTCTGGTTGTCTTTTCAAAATCTACCACATATACAGCGGCGGCTGATTTTGAGGAGCTCCAGCGTTCCACTGTATTATTTCTGCTCTGTTCTTTGTTTTTTTCGTATTACATCACTATGTTTACTTGTGTTTTTGCTCCGCATCCTCGTCAACATTAGGTATGTCTTTGTTCGCACCGCATTCTCGTCAACATTATGTATGTCTTTGTTCGCTCCACATTCTCGTTCGCACTAGGCTTGTTTTTGTTCCCCTGACCGAGTCCTTGGATGAGGTTTAAGTGCAGCTCTAGGTGCATCTATGCTATGGCGGTGTTCAAACCACAGTCAAGCTGGACCTTCACTGCAGGCGTGGTAGACGGGTCCACCTGGACCCTCGTATCCATCGGTTCAAGCTTCCCTGTCTGAGGAGCTAGAGTTTTCTCCGATGGTTTCCCCGCCAAGGCTTCATTCACCTGCAGTGTGCGCACCATGCACTGGTTCACCAACGCTCTTATGGCAAAGCCATACTCCCGGAGAGTTCAGACGGTCACGTTTCCCGTTGCCAAGGAAAGCAAATTGGGCGATGTGCTCTGGTCCTCATACCATCCTGCACAGCCAGGTTTGCACCTGTGCAACTATGTACGACCAACACGGGATCATGGCTCTCTGAGAGCACCCACAAGCTGCTTGGCAAAAAACTGCTAACAGTCTGTGTTCCCAGTTATGAATAACGACCCTCACAACAAAAAGCAGCAGGAATAGGACATAGAATATCTTCAGCAAAATTACAACAGTTTCCTAAAGGGCCGTTACTGGGTGAAGTCTTCTAACCCTTACAATCCTACCACTTCCAAAATGGATCGGAGTTAGGGTTTATTCATGACTCCATCCAAAGGGGAACGTTCCGGGCGCCCGCGTGGGCACGCAAGAGGTTACCTGAAATAGAAGGCGTAGGCTGCACACCTCAATCAGCGCATGGTTTTCCAATCTTCGACGCTGGCACCCCGTCAGGATAGCCTCATGATCGGGGATAAGCCTCGTTGGCCGAAACATCGTAAGCCATGGGTATGGAAGGAATACGGCGGACACTCGGCCGAAAGCAGCCAAAGCACGAACTCGACGTACCTTATCCGTTTCAAGGATGCAGTTGTTCACGAGAATGTTGCGGCGTCCGACGTTGACGATCTCGAACACCCCGTCGTCTAGCCGGATGAGAGCCTGCTTTCGTGAAACCTGGCAAGCGCCGGTGCCAACCGCTATCAGGGAAAGCGCAAGGAGACTCAGCGCCCTTCTGCACGGCCAACCCATGTAAGGTAGGTGAAGAACATGGCGCACTCTGGAGTGCCCTCTTAGCGTCTATACACGCAGCCAAGTAATGTGCCGGGTACCGTCTTCGAGAGGTTGCCATCGATAAGTCAAGTCAAGTCTAGAAAGCAATGAGCGAAAGCGAGAAGAGCCTTTCGAGCTTTGGTGCAAGAAAAACAAGTAGGTACTTAAACTGTGAGTGTTCTGACGTATCATCACAATACAACTCCCTATCACAGGCGGGAAGGTGATGAAGCATTCAGTCTCGGCAGGCTTCCTTGCACTGGGAGCTCGCGGAATGCACATGCGTAGGCCTTTGCTTCGCCTATTCCTTTGCGGAGTGCATGCATGATACGTTCGCATTCTGGATTATCAGTGCAAAGTATCTCTTATTGCGGAGTTGAAAGGTAAGATAGGGGCAGTAGTCCCTTGCAAAAAGCGAGAAAACAGTAGCTGCAAACATTTGTATGTGCGTATTTGAGGCGAGGACAATACAGCTTGAACTGCCTGTAAGTGGGCAAAGAACGCTGAAAAATCGAATGACGGATGGAACGGAGTGTCACGAGGCAAGGCAGTAAGGCTGAAAGTGTGCAAGAAGGTCTCGCGCCTTTGATGCGTTGCCTTCCTCTGAAAGATCGATATCCACCTGAAGGCCATCCTGTTGTTTCCAGTCCACAAGCCACATATGTAGTCACGATAGCGTTCAGCAACGACGAAGAGTGCACACGTACTGCCACTGTCCGTGGTCTGGCGCCCTCTAAGGCTATACCGGCAGTCAGAAATGAAATGAAACAGTGAGCTGCAGAGTTTACCGTTGACCTGCCGACAGTAACCTCGGGTTTCTTGATCAAGAACGTGGTGTTTAGGCCCGCCATAGCAGCTAAAGCTCCTGATTTGGTGAGCTTGCGTGCGGTGCTGTCAACCGCCGTACGCTCCAGTCGACTGACAACACGCAGCTCCTCGGGATTCGTGACACGGTGCTTAGATCGGGATATCCGTTGCAGCTTCGCGATACTTTCATCGCAACTCCGTGGGCGCTTTTCCCGTGGATCCGCCTTATCGTCTGCGGCGATGATGGCGACCTCTGCGTCTGAAAACGCAGGGGGAAGACAGGAAGAATCTTCTCCAGGGTTGTCATTGCATCTTCCAGAAGCATCCTCAACAGCGGGATTGGTCTGCTGTTCAGCGCTTGCAGGGTTTATTGCTGCGTCAGCTGTAGCACTGCCGTTGTCCTGCTGTTCCAGGCCTTGTCTCAGCGGTTGAAGGTGAGATGAACCAGGGACGCTAAAGAGAGGCTTAACTAGAAAAGGGTTGTCGTTCAAACGCCTTTCAGATATGACTGTGGAAATCCGAGTCTCGGCCGTCGCCATTCTCGCTACAGCGGGATACGACACCTGCGCAACGCAACGCGTTTTCACCAGATCTGTGGACTACTATCAAGTGCATTCAACACAGCAGTATCTGCAAAACTCAAACTGCTTATCAATTGACCAACAATGATTTCTCAGACGGATTCAACGTGAAATCGCTCCTTGTAGTGTATCTAAACCCAGGCAGCGGAAACAAAAGTCTGTGACCATCACCTCAGGATTATAAAGCAGATCTCTCCAACGATCTGAAATCTGAGTAAAAGTATAAGGCTTCGAAAAGGGCACTGCTCCTTGGGCAAGCGCTTCCAATAGAGCACCTTCCTCCACAGCCGAGCACAGCAGCAAATCATCCTGCGAGCACCAGCATTCAACCGGAAGGGAGTGACGTGTATCTACACCATAGCACACGGTCCAAATCAAATATTTGCAACCTAGAGTGCTGAATGCAAGCCTCTCACCTCTGCGGTCCAGAGTTCTCCTGTGTCAGTCATGTCGTGAGTGATAAGAATGCTCTACTAGCCCGTTTCAGAGTTTTGGCTCCTATTGATTTCTAACCTAACATCAACAGGACCGCAGTCGTGCAAGGCCGTGCACTTGTTTGCACAAGCAACACCCCAACGTCACAGGCATGTGTACGTTTAAGTTTGCTAAGACACTTGAACTGAGTTGACAGCTACTTGACAGAGAGCTCCCTAGTTGCTCCCACGAAATTTTCCTTATTACCAGCGATAGAATGTCAATCGATAAGGACAGAGAAGGCTGATGACGAAAAGCTGGATGCACCAGTATGCAAATTGAATTAGCCTTTCTCGTCTCTGCACAGACGAGAGAGATTTTCAAGCAATATCCCTTCGCGTGAAAGATAATATGATTATGTAACCCTCCTCTCATCTCTGGCTGAGACCAGAGTTTACGACCTGTGGCCGCTGCGCGGCCGATCGCGATTTTCGACACGACAAGAATGGAATGCAGCTCGTAAACTCTGGTTCTTTTCGTGTTTTGGCCTGAAATACCTTTTTTCCTGCGAACTGCTGAACGGACCGCAACAGAACTGGATTTTCGACACGTTATTGAGATGGCTTGAATTTTTTGTGGGACCTCTAGCGAACATTTTTCAAGAGTTAATACCCCATAGATATGTTCAGAATTTATCTCGTGTCTTTAGACCTTAAGCATCCTTGAGAATGCTCCCTCCAAAAGCGCACGTTTTGCGCACACGAAATGCTTGTTTGATTGGAGGCGTACAAACGCATATCTGCACGGATGGATGCGCGCGACCACGGAATACAAGTCTTAAGGTGGAATATAACCGACTTTTCTTTGTCCTCTCTTTCTTATGTGCACGTGAGTAGTGAACTAGCCATGGCTGATTGGGTAATTGCAGGGAAGAAGGCTTACCGTGAGAGGGCCCGGGCATCGAGCCCCGGGGCCGTTTGAAGTCAACCCGGGCCGGATGCGGGCCGTCTCTCAAGGGTCCCGATTATGAAAATTTTCGTGAAATTTGTGCGATTTTTATGATCTTGCCATAGTTAAAATTAAATTTTTGCGCCGGCGGCGGGCAAATTTGAAGATTGGCCGGGCTGGCCGAAAGTGGGCTAGTAAAAAATTCAAATGTTGGCCGCTTCGAAAAAGAGAAAGCCTTCTTCCCTGGGCAATTGTCGCTCCTTAGGGTTATCGCGCGCAACCACGCCTAGATTAGTCCACACCGCATGAAAGCAAGCGGCTAAAGGCTCGTTTGAAGGCGTAAGGACATCCTTGGCAACCCTAGGGGGTCCCAGTCTCTCCAAAAGAGTCTGCGGAGTCTCCAAGTACCCGACTTTCAGCTCGATGCGCTTCTTCAAGTCCCCACGCCGGTGACCTATTCCTTCTAATATAGCGAACCAGTTGGCGTGCTCTCCGTTCACTATTATGCTATCCCCCACGTTGAATTCCACGCGGTGTATCCCGTCATCTTTCTCAATTTGTAATTTGATTGACGGATACAACCACCTTGACCTGCGCAGGAACTTAATCCCAACTGCGGGTCGCACAGCTACTCCCCTCATGATTCCTAGTTTCCTACCCCTCTCACTACGGTATTATTATTTACTTCACTCGACTGTCTGGCTTGTGATAAAACGTTCTCCCTGGCGCTGGGTGCGATATTCTGTAGCAGATTACTAACTGTTGGATTTGGCACGCCGACAGTGTCGCATAGTCTTCAGTGTCATCACCGATACGGCTCGACTACTCTAACTACTATCTGTAGCACAAATCAGCCATCATGTTTATTTGCCTGCTCCCGCGCACATGACTTGGATGCGATAACCCTTCTCCCATAAGTCGGGTAGTGCACTCGGAGGACGTACATATAAGCACCCGCAAAGTTCCCGCCAGGGAACCGGCAGGGGTTCGGCTTTGGGGCTTTGGGGCGACGGGCGATGGGGGGTGGGACACCCCTTACACTGGGGGGCCATAAATCTCCGGAATAAATTTTGCCGCCCACTGTCCTTTACACATATCCATAGGGGTAGGCTCTATAGGCGCATGGTAGCTCGTGGCTTGAGCCTGCACTTAGGCAGAGGTGCGAAGTGGTTGGCCTTGTGATTTGTCACCCATGAATTTTTATCGACCCCCCTCCCACCATGACATCACGTTGATATACACAAACTTTGGGAAAGTTGTATACGTACGTGTGCGTGTGCGTCACGCACACATAGACATATGCATGCTGGACGCATGGTACTCTTACCAAAAATCGAGCTATCCAATTTTGGAAAAGTGGGTCTACGGGGAAAAGGCGAGTGGTGGAAGATGATTCCCTAGTAGGGCCCAAAAATCGGGTCCAAACTCATTTCCCCCCCAAAAATGGCAGAAAAATACATGCGCGTCCCACGTGTGCGTGTGCGGCGTGGATAGATGGCCGTGCGTGTGACATTTGTTCACACTAATTTGTGGGCAATAATTATTGTTGTGCTCAGGATGGGATCCACCAAGGTAAAAGTAACAACAAAAATTTCGACTGAATTAAGCTAACCCGTGTGTAACGTTTTACCCCCCTGTATGTCACTCGCGCTTGTGACCATACGCGTAACCCTTTACGCACTCTTGTCGCACATATGTACACGCGCGGGCACGGTATGCATTACATATCCACGAGATGTTCAAATGTAATATTGATCGTGCAAGCATGAAAATGTTCCGAAGTTCAAACAAAAACCACCACAATAAACTAGGTGTCATGGCTGGCCTAGTTTTGCATATTTTCAACTGTGATCTAATAACCTGTGTTGTAGCCATTGGCTTGGATGCACGCACGCATTCTCTTATGCATACTGCCGCACCAGTGATGCCGTAGCTTAATATCTATACTGTTCCAAATGCCATGCATCCGTTGTTGGAACTCGTCGAGAATTGCATAGTCGTGTAGGTGCAAGTGGTACTCCAACCACGACCACACATTCTCGATGGGCATGAGGTCTTGGCCCTGTGCTGGCCAATCCAGCAATCGAATGCCCATTTCCACCAACGTATGGCGTGCGCGCTTGTGGCTCGAGCACTTATCCATGGCGCAACACCAATCCGCCTCGTGCGTGTTCTTGAAAACGGACTTGATTTCCGCCAGCAGCTCGTCTCGGAAAAGTTCAATCACTTCTTGAGCACACACACCCCTATATGGCACTTCTTTACCGCCCCGTATCTTCTTCATATACTTAGATCGGACACCCGTGGTGCCCGTCACTGCATGCAATGGTGTGCAACCCTCCCACGAAATGCCGCCATAAACATGGACTTGCTGATGACCTTGCGTTACAGGCTGCGCTATTGGATCGTCCTTGAACATCCAAAACCTGAAGCGGGTACCCTTAATTTAACCGCCGGCCTCATCACGGCGATCTTGCTGTCGATAAACATGACATGCTTCCATCCCATTTCTCGGTGGCGTCGACAGAAGTCTAAGCGGGTAGCGGATCATTTTTGTCGCACCGATTGTCATTTTTGTCGCAGATCATTTTGTCGCAGCTACGACATAAATGTTGCTGTAGGTCTATTTTGTCGCAGCTGCGACAAAATAGACCTCTAGGGGGTATTTTGTCGCAAAAACTTATCAGAAATTTATTTAAAAAATTCGAAAACAAACCAGTGGTAAAACACACAGACGAATAATAGGTCTATTGTTTCAAACAGGAATTTTGCACAATGTTAATATGTTCTATTATTACAATATCAGAGCACATTCATCACATGAACACTGCAGGATGCAAACAGGAATTTGCTCCAATCCAACATATACTATTATTACATTGTAAAAGCATGTAGCAGGAACGAACAAGCAAACTAAAACTAAATGTGATAGAATTAAACAATTCAACTATCCTAAAGTAGGCAATAACAGTCTTCGAACTCGGCCGACATGCGTGCAGCTCCATCCAGTGCGACAGACGGCGAAACAGAGTTCCTGAGGGCACAGATCTGTAAATTAGTACAGGTCAGGATAGTCATCAGGAAAATAGCTCACACATCGTAACTGCAAAAAGGCAATGCAAAAAAAGACAGCATTGCTCACGCCGAAAACCCATGCTATCCTGCAAAAAACAGCACGCCAGTCGGCAGAGGTGCTGGGAATCGAACCCAACCCGACGGGCAAGATGCCCAACGGGCTCCAAGCACTCCGTGCATAAAAACGAACGAAGTTCGGAAAGGGAGACAGTGCGCCAGTCGCCGACAACGCACGAATTGCTGTAAGCGACTGCACGCTAAAGTGCAGAAATGGGAGTCGGCTTGCAAAATTCCCGAAGGAATTGAAGCACTACCAAAGTCAAAACAAAATATTAAAAGGGAGCTAGCAGCCAGGACTTCAGTCGCCGTCGTTCAACGCACGAGATCCTGCAAAAAGCACATCGCGCTCAGAGCATGAGCGTTGGAGATCGGAAGCGCGCAATCCCAGCGTAGAAACAAAGTACAAAAGAAAAACGGAGCAGACAGGACTGCAGGAAACAGTGCGCTATTCAGAAACTAATACAGTCAAACAAAAAAAAAAACAGCAATACACAGGTCGGTTGGTCGTTGTCGGCGCCTCGGAATGACGGGTTGTCGGCCGCTTAAAGGATACTGTAGTTGTTCAAGATGTGACCTACGAGGATCGAGTGAGTATCGTATCCCGAGTGGATCTTCTACATTCTAGATCCTTGCGACAGTCTTGCGACTATGCGACACTTCTTGTGACAACCCCAAGATTCGATTTCCAATGCGGATTTCTGATCGATCGAGCGGATTTCTGTGTTTTTACTGATCGGGCGGTCGGTCGACGGTCCGATCGATCAGTCGAAAATTAGTCGATGGAGGATTGTGTTGTATTCAAGATCGCTGTGACAACTTAAAGATCTTGTCTTCGGGAACGAATCCATTAGCACGCGAGATCGGACAGTCCGATCGTTCGGTCGACGATTCGATCTATCGGTCGAAAATTAGTTGATGTAGGATTGGAGTATATTCAAGATCGCTGCGACAATTCCAAGATCTTGTCTTCGGAACGTATCCGTTAGCACGCGAGACCCGACAGTCCGATCGTTCGGTCGACGATTCCATCTATCGGTCGAAAATTAGTCGATGGAGGATTGGAGTATATTCAAGATCGCTGCGACAATTTCAAGATCTTGTCTGCGGAACGTATCCGTTAGCACGCGAGATCAGACAGTCCGATCGTTCGGTCGACGATTCGATCGATCGGTCGAAAATTAGTTGATGTAGGATTGGAGTATATTCAAGATCGCTGCGACAATTTCAAGATCTTGTCTGCGGAAACGTATCCGTTAGCACGCGAGATCGGACAGTCCGATCGTTCGGTCGACGATTCGATCGATCGGTCGAAAATTAGTTGATGTAGGATTGTGTTGTATTCAAGATCCTTGCGACAACTTGAAGATGCCCTTCTTCAAGAATCTGTCATCTGACTGTCCGATCGTTCGGTCGACGATTCGATCGGGCGGTCGAAAAATAGTCGATGGGGGGATGGTGTATCTTCCAAAGGTGAGTGACGACGCTGAACGTCAAATTTTGTGATGTGAAAATGTTTTGAGCAGTTTTGACAGTGTTCCGATGACGATGTCATTTCGTCCCCCAACCTTTTTTGTGAAATCTTGCATCGTCCCTTTAAGGGAACGACTGCCCGTTTCTGGTTTTTTCAGAAGATTCGGAATTTTTGACGTGCGACAGAAAGATTTCTTGCGACAGCGACAGAAATTACCATGCACGCGACAAAAAAGACCGGGTTCCGTCTAAGCGCGCTTCGGCATTCGGTGCGGCTATTGCGTGTTGCACCGATGCTCGACGATACAAGAGTGATGGCGCTTCGTGCAGCCAACGTGTGATGGTACTAACTGCGACTGGCTTTGTAATGCCATCCTTTTTCGCGCCAGGAACACGCTTGCTCAAACGTCTCGCGCTTTGGCCGGCTACTAGGCCTCGTCTCCCTTTACGTACCACCACTTGTTTTTTCAAAGCCTGCTTATCCTCGTCTTTCGCTAGAGGTGGTCGACCGGGACGCTTAGCATCGATCACATCTTCGGTTGTTTTGTAAAGTTGGATCGCATGTTGCACGACATCCTTGGAGTGCGCAGTCTCCTTCACGAGTCGTGTAACTCAATTTTTGTCGCCCTCCGTTTTGCGCCATTCAACTATCACTTGCCATCGTTTACCTATCGTGATTTTAATGGGCGTCTTCTTTAGTGTCGCCATGGCGTGGAACCACTATATTGGCGAGCAAGTCGTACTTAAAATGAATTATGTGTTGGGTGGCCACATCCCGGCGGTTTTCAATAAAGCGTTTATTACGAGTAGGGTGCGCCACTGGGCGTTGCATGATGTGACCCACATGTGTATTCCATCAGTGTATTGTGACATTTGGTCCCATGCATCGGGGGTAGAGAGGCTCGGCTAACTGGCCCAGTGACCCCGTGTTTGTGCAGGGACTCCAGCAGCTCAAAGGCTTCCATCAGGGAGTGGTGGAAGGTTCGCGCGTTCCTCCCTGCGTTCCTGCCAGAGGCCTGCCGAGACCGTGACAACATGCTGGGCAGAATACTAAGGTGAGCGTCGCTGATGCAAGATCGAGCGAGGGTACCGATCAGATCGTCCAGCGTATTCATCTGACCGGTCAGTACCTTCTGGTTCAGTAACCCCTGGACTGATCCTTCCACCCTATCTCTGATAATCAAACGCAATTCTTCAGAGACAGTGGTGACCGTGGCTTCACTCCCCTCGTCGTCCTCGCCCATCTTCTTCGTAGCCAGCGCCCTCTTCACCTGCGGCTCCTTGAAGTAATCTTACAGCTCCCTCATCAAAAGCTTTAACGGCTGCAGCAGATGACCAGATGTGCTAGGAGGCAAGCACAAGAGCAAGAAAAACGGCTAAGTATAAAACGCAGGAGTACTCAGTACGGAGTACAGTAGGACCGATCAGAATGATGTTGATGTGAGGTGCCTAGACTGTTGTACGGAGTACTCAGTACAGTTGAGTTATGGAAAGAGTTCCTGAATGTATAAGAACTCTAAGAGTAACCCGTTTCGGAGAGATGAACTGAACTGAAAAGTATAACATAAAAGTAAAGAGCCGTAACTGCTGTATATTGTGTATTGAAAGCATGCACTGATAGCAAAAGCATAACTATATAGATTTACGAAACCGAAGTCTTGTAGTTGACCAAGCGTAAGCATACCTCGTGCGGTCGTTTAATAAGTGTAGAATAGTATAAGTCCGAAACCGTAAAGAAGAGAAGAAGTCAAGGTGTAGACTCCTACAAAATGGTAATTAGTTCGTGTTTTCACGTTGCTTCCTTGTCTTTCTTGCGCAAATTCTGATCAACCCGCCCCGCCTTGTGCGATTAGTTAGCGAGTACTTGCACTACGAAATCGAGAATGCCTGTGCTCTCGTTCTTGTTGCGCGGTGGTGTGTGGGATTGATGGTTCCAGGTTGCTTGGAGCCGCGTCGGTGTGGAGAAATCTAGCTCGACGACAATCTTTTAAGGTGCGAGCGTTGCCTTAGTCCTAGCACGCATACACGCATAGCACGCATATCCGTGCTTTTGGGCTCGCAGGTGCGGGGAAACCAAATCGCCTCCGTTTTTCGGCAATTCCGACCCTTCGCGGCGGAAGCGCTGCGCAAATTTTTCAATTTTGCGTAAGCCTTTGCTGAAATTCGGGGTTGGTTCGGGATTTCCCCTACCTTTAAGTTGGCCTTCTAGTCCCCCCTATTCGGGAATCTCCGCGCTTCGGCCGGTGTGCTTACTTGTGCTCGCGCGCAAGTGGCGTATTCCTGGGATCGGGTGCTAGTTGCCACACCAACCGCTTTTCGATTGGTTAAATTGCGAGCGTGCAACGTTTGATGTCCCCCATGGGGCTTTAGCTTTCTAGGATCTTCCTTTCCGGAAATCTCCGCGCCTCGGCCGGTGTAGCCACTTGTGCTCGGGCGCAAGTGGTAAATTTCTAGATCGGCGGGTTCTAGTTGCCACGTGTGTCGTGTACACTTTCGGCTTTGGCTAAATTGGATCTCACGCATAGCACGCATACTATGCCCATGTATTCAGATGAAGAGGAATGCCTCGGTCGGTCGGGCCGGCGTGGGGGGGGGGTCGGGCCGGCGCCGCCCCCGGCTCAGCCGTGGGGTCCGGTCGGTCGGGGTCTCGCGCTGCGGGCCTGTCGGTCGGCCCAGGCTCAAGGGAGTTCTGGGGCGCGGCTGGCGGGTCAGACAGCCGGGATTGGCGCTCCCGTGAGAGGGGGGGGGAGTGCGGCGTGCGCTTGCACGCCAATATGGCGGTGAAGCCCTCGAGGTTACACCGGCGCGCACGCCCCTGAGAGCCCCTCCAGGGTTGTCTGGTGGGCCCCCCAGGGCCTCGCCACCAAAAACCCCTTCACCAGTGAGAGTCAGTGAGGCTGAGCCAGTATCCGAGCTCGCATTGAGCTCGGCGCTACGGCAGCCGGCGCGCCGGAAGCGTGCGTCGCCCGAAGCTCCGGCACCACCGGCGGCAGGCGCCGGCTCCGGGTCGGACTCGGACCGCTCTGCTAAGGGGTTGAACCCCTCGGCAGCTCCCTTCTCCCCACTCCCTGCGTCCAGCAGGAGTGCGAGTAGTAGGGTAGTCCGTCAGGAACCGACGTCGGGACCGGCAGCATCCTCCCTCTCTTCCCTCGTGGGGAGCGAGCAAGGGAATCTCATCAGTGCCCCAGGGCGCTTTGAGGTTTACCGAGCCAGTGACTGGAGTCCCCCGGCAGAAGGGGAGTCTGATGATGTCCGGCGCCCAGAGCAGCTAGACGTCGTCCGGTCACGGGGGCGCGAGTCTCGCATCCAGCCCAATCCGGCTTGGCGAGGAGAGCGACGTCAGTCCATGCTCGCATTGGCCCTCCGTCAATGGAGCACCTGGGCGCTGAATTCAGCGCAACGACGTGCGAGAGTCTCCCTGCCATCTCGTCAGCGCGCAACAGCGCGGCTTGCGTGGGTCGCATGGAGGGCCAGGACGGACCAGTCAGCGCATCAGCGCGAGCTCCGGCGCCTGGCATTCCAAGCGTGGAATGACGTCACCCAACAGGTCGCCCAACTTCAAGGCCTGTTTGACAAAGGCAGTCGGCGCCGGGTCGAGTCCGCTTTCGCAGCATGGCGCCAGCATGTCGTCCAGACACAGGGTCTGTGGCGCAGAGGCAGACGTCAAGCTGGAGCTGTCTTCATGGCATGGCACCAGCAGACGATGCTCGCCAAGGAGAGGAGCACCTGGTGGGTTGGAGCCCGGAGACACCGGATGACCCAGATGGGCAGGAGGTGTCTTCGCGAGTGGCGCCGGCTCCCCAGGACGACCCCAGTCAGCTCGGACTCGTCCCAGGGAACGAGTGCTCGGCGTCCGGTAAGGAAGGCGGGAACCTCATCCGGTGTCAGCTCTTGCTCGGATTCCGACCAGAAGTCCATGTGGCAGGACATCCGTCGAGGCCTAAAGCGCCTAGGGAAAGACCACCCGCTGTCAGGGCTAATGTGGTTCCAGCTCGAGGACTATGGGCTCTCCGAGGACGGCGCTTATCGTCTGGAGATCCACCAGCAGTCAGTCTCCGAGTCCAGGGTGTTGATGCAGCAAAAGCGCGAGGACCCTCACAACTCCCTTGGGAGGTGTAGATTCTCTGTCTTTGCCATCAACGCCGGCAGACCAGGGGAGCTGGTACGCCAAGGGGCGGACCTCCAGGAGGTAAGGAGAGCGGTCGTCGCGGCCGTCAGAATGAGCGGCTGCACCCGGAAGTCACACAGGGGTCTTAGGAAGTCAGGTGCAGCACCTCCGAGTTCCGCAGCCCCCGGTGGGAACTGGTCGAACCGGTTTGCTCCCCTCTCGTCCTCATCGGAGGAAGAGCATCCCGCGGAACGTCCGAGGCCCAGGACTCAGGCGCCTAAGCCGAGCGGCCCCAGTCGCCCGGTGCCTCGCACCCGGAAGCCCAGTCGAGCACCCTCGGCCCCGCACCCCGGTCCGACTTCCTCAGGGAACACGTCGTCGTCCCCGGAGTCCACCTCGAGCAGGAACAGTCAGGACCTGCAAGAGCTGAAGGAAGCCTGGCAGAAGGAGTCGCAAGCTCGGGAGGCGGCTGCCGAGGCTCGCCTGGAACAGCTGTCTCGGCAACTCCAAGAGAGTCAAAGAGCTGCCGAGGAGCGCAGGATCTCCGATCAGCGCGCTGCCGAGGAACGCAGGGTCTCCGAGCGACGCGCTGTCGAAGAGCGCTGGGCTGCAGACCGGCTGGCCGCAGAAGCCCGGGAGACTGCCAGGCAGTTGGCTGTCGACGAGAGCGTCGCTCAGCAGGTAGCCGCCGAGGAGCGGCGAGCGGCAGCTGAGGCCCAGCTGGAGGAGAGGCTGCAGGCGGTCATAGAGTCACAAGTCCAAAGGCTCGCCCTGGTTCAGGCTTCGCCCCCAGGGCCCGTGGAGTCAGACGCTCGGGGGCCCTCAGCGGCAGCGTCGAGTCCGGTTCAGGAGACGCCCATCTCCCGAGAGGGACATGAGCTGGTAGAGCCGACTTCCGTCGTCACCTGTGACGTCGAAAACCGGGACGTTCAAAGCCCTCCGGAGGAGTCGCGCGCGGACGTGACAGCGTCTCCACCGCACTCATGGGACTTTATTTCCCTTCCTATACGGGTCTGCGACGCCCTCCGGAAACACGTGGTCGGGTATGCCAACTCGGGGATCGACGCCCAGCGCCTGTTTTACGACGCTGCTCGTAGGTATCGCGCCCTTGGTCAGGTCGCCGGGTGCTTACACCCTTCCAACCAGATCAGGCAGTGCCTGAAGGCAAAGTTCTCGGACGAGGACAGGGTCCTCGGGGCCCAGGTGATTCACAGTCTCACGACGGCCTTGGCGTCCGTCGCAGAGAGCTGCGCTCGCTGTGGGTGCGGGCACGAGGAGAGCCCGGTGCGTATGTGGGCGTGTCAGGCAAGCGCTAAGAGAAGTGTGGTGGCGTTCATGAAAAAGGTGTACCTGCCGGTGTGTGGGTTTTGCGCCGCGGACGTGTGGCCCGGTGCTTTCGACCACTTTCCGGCTGTGATGCCACCTCCGATTCCTAAGGCGGCAGACACGCCGGAAGACGGGGGGGGGATGGTCCCTCAACTGGAGCACTCGGAGCCAAACGAGCTTTCGGAGATGCCCGGTGCCGGCAGTCATGGTGGTCCTGGTGGCTCGGGGAGCGGTGACCCTGGAGGGCCGGGAGGCCCGGGGAGTCCGGACGAGGACCCTGGCGGCGATGGCGAAGACGGGGATGGCGACAGCCAGTTCACCTTCTCGTCCTCCTCTCGTTACAGGGAGCCCCGGTGCCATTACAGTCGTAAGGACGAGCAGCACGCTCTCAAGGAGGCCACCAGAGCCATGGAGAAGGCAGTGGACAAATACCACACAGAGGTGGAGGGGTCGTCCCACGTCTTTGGTCGGCTCCTCCGATTTGTTCGGCAGGTCAGGGAGGTTCGGGAACTGGAGCCGGTGCGCTACGCCATGGAGATGGCGCGTCTGGGACCACTAGAGAGCGGGGGTGAGGAGAAGGTGTTGTCGGACCACTCCCTGCTGTCAGAAGTGGCCAGACACTGCTTCGGCAAACTCAGCTCCGAGTACCGCGAGCTTTCTTCGGTGTTGACGGAGGCTCGGGAAGGTAAGAACCTCACCCTGGACGTCATAGTGGTTCCCTTGGCGCAGCTGGTGATGCCCGACAAGGGGGAAATGGCGTCGATCGGTCCGTTCCTGCGTCGCGTGCGTCAAAGTCAGGACAGACAGACTCGCACGGTCCGCGAGTTCTGGGACGGGGTGCACCTTGCTCACGACATCGTGAGCATGCTGGCTGCCCACGAGCTCACCTCTCCGGTGCCGGAAGAGGAGCTGCTGGAGATATTCCTTACGGGATTGATACCGGAGATAAGGAGGAAGGTCTTCCTTATAGCCGAGAGGAAAGGCGCTTCGGTCCTGACTCTGAGCCGGACGGCCAGTAAAGGCCGCCACGAACTCCTGACTTGGGCCATAGAGGCTGAGCGGGAGTTGCGGCAGAGCCAGGATAAGACGAGCCGCTCGGTCCAGCTGCTGGCCCACGTAGATGTCACGGAGGAGCTGCTAGCCATGGCGACATCCGCTGGCGCTCCGACACCCACAGGGCAACGACTCGGCTCCCCACAGTACGAGGGCTGCCGTCTGTGCAAGAGCATGGACCATTATGCCCGCGACTGTCCGCAGGCGAGCCAGCGCCCGAAGGAGTGGGCCAAGTGCCTCCTGGAGGACACCCTGGCGTTGATAGGGGACGAGTCGGTGGAGGAAGCTTTGGCTGCCATCGGTTTGGATTTTGTCCAGGAGGACGCTCCCCAGCCCGGGGCGTCCTCCCCGCAGTAAAGGGCGCGGGCCCCGTCACTGCGGGGTCAGGGGGACAAAAGGGCCCCGCGCCGGCGTCCACAGCGATGCAGGTGCTGCATGATAGGTGGAGAAGGTGTGGGAGACACCTTAGTGGCAGCGCCAGGCGCCACCTCAAGAGCCAGAGTCGAGTCGAGAGGTATGAGCAGGAAAATTTAGACATGCTAGCCGCCACCCGCACGGAAAGCCCAGAGCCTCCTGAGCGGGAACAGGTCGAGCAGCGCGTCCAAAGAGAGCAGGCAAACTTCTGGAAGTCCGCCAGAACCCCAGCGACCGCCTCAATTCCGCGTCCCGAGGAGCCGTGGGAGCTGCTCTGTTGGATCACCGGTGCGGACACCCGGGGTAAAAACCGGTCGAGCCACACAGTTGAGCCACGGGCAGTCTACCAACAGCACCTGGAGAACCCGGGGTCGGATGTTGCGAGAGTTCGCGGGCACTGGAAGTTCAGAGCTCAGCGTTTACCCCCCAGAGTTAGGAAAGCCTTTCAGGCCCAGCAGCCAAGTGCTCGCCTGCGTTCCGCCATCAGGGCGCTAGAAAGGTATCTAAAGCTGGAAGAGTCAGAGGTCCGACCGGTCAAGTCCCTTGCGCTTTGGAGAGCAGGGCAAAGGCGGATGAGCCAAAAGCTTGGACCCACGACTAGTAAGCCCCAGTTGAATCGAGAAGAGTTAGATAAGCGCTTGAAGCGGCTCGTCAGGGTGCGCGAGTTCAATCGCCGACGCAAAGCCATCTTGGATCAGGAGTTCGGACGGTTTGTTCGCGTTGCCAAACCCAAGCCTGCCGAAGGAGAAGAACTCTCACCACCAGAGAGAACTTCAAAGCCCAGTCGGCCGTGGTTGACCCGAAGCAGGGCTCGCCAGGCTTTGGGCCCGAAACGCAGACCATGGCTGACTCCTGACGACAAGGCGCTTCGAACCTCTCGATTGCAGCGCAGGTACGAGTTGGAGGGTAGGGACCCGGCTTCTACCTCAACAGAACGCCAGGCGGACTTCCACGCCTTCGTAAAGGAGGAGTTGGAAAGGGAGAATAGGGAACTTCAGCAAGACAATGAGCTGATGCACCGGGACGAGCAAGGCAGAAAGCACATAGCGGCTAAACTGGCTGCAGCGTCAGTCCAAGTCGCAGTGTCCCCCCCAGACTTCCCAGAGCGCAGCGCAGTTCAGAAAGCAGTCGCCATCGGCCTGCTAGCGGACGCGTGTACTTACTGCCTCCCGGACTGTGACTCCGACGCAGAAACGTCAGTCACCCGCCTGGACTGCATAATGCAGGACGGCGATATCAGTCCGAGCTGGTGTGAGTCCCTGGCGGCGGTGTCCTCGATGGGAGCGCGCCCGAGGAGTTTCGACAGGCACAGTCGCACACCGACGTTGTTGCTGTTTTGGGCCTGGATTGCGGGCGTCAGAGTCAAGGTGTTAGTGGATTCGGGAGCATCCACCAATATCATCGCAAAGAGTACACTGCAGAAGCTCTCCGGCGTCAAGCCGGTGCGCCACGAGCAAGCCATGCGGGTTCGAGTGGCTGACGGCACCACGTATGATGCTAATTCCTGCATCAGGCCCAAGCTCCTTGCTGAGACGTCGAAGGGGTCTTACGGCCAGCAGGTTGAGCTTCGGGTAATGCCACTCGACCTCAAGGTGGACGTCATCCTGGGGGGTCCTTGGCTGGCGAACCTTTCCCCGGTTACGCTGGATTATAAAAACTGGGGTTCGGTCCGGTTCACCAAGGGCAGGGAAGAGGTCGTCATCACCGGCTGTTCGCCGGGGTCACCGGACCCCAGTCGGTCCAAGGACACAGCAATGGCACTGGTACAGGGAGTCCTTTTGAGCCAACGTCGGGCTCGCCGGGACCTGCGGACCCTCCGAAACAGAGAGGAGCAGGCTTTCGTCGTCTACCTCGGCCCCGATGGGACTTTTGGCGCGTTGGCCTGCAACAAGGGGGGGGGGAGACTCCGACGACGACGAGGATTCCCCCAACGATGTTGTAGCAGGCCTAGCGTCAGAACCCTCCTCCGGGTCCGAGGATAGTGAAGTCAGCGTGCGTCCCAGCGCAACGGTGCCGGACGGAGCTGAGGAGTCTGAGGGGCCGGGAGGGTTGGTCTCGGACAGTTCCGAGTCCGGCTACAGTGACGTGGAAGGAGCGTGTCATTTGCAGAGAGTAGGGGCGGTGGTCGAGGATATTAGGCCACAAGGATTTGCGAGTACGGTCGACGAGGCCGGGGATCACCCTGACCCTCTCAGCTTTTTCGCTAGCAAACAGGAGGCGAACGGAGCATTTGCGTTGCTTCCGCCAGCGGTGCGTAGACAGGCGATAGAGGATCACGCGGCCGGGAAGCCACCCACCTGGCACGCTCAGGCAGCCGCGGCGCTCCGGCAGGGCCGGGGTCTGGTCGCGGAGCGACGACCCCGAGCACGGCGCAAGCGAGTGCGTTGGCGTGACCAGGTCGCAGCAGTCGGTCAGCCTGGTGCTGAAAGTGGCCCCTCCACCGAGCAGCCGCCGGGACCAAAAGTCCCCACTGTCCCGAGTCCTCTGAGTCAGAAGTCGCGAGCCTCGGCACCAGTCGTGCCGCCAGACACTACCCCGCCGCCAGCTCCGCAGACCACAGACCCGCCGGTACCGGCCGCCCCGCCAGGTACTACCTCGCCGCCAGCCCCACAGACTGCTCAGGCCTCCCCGGAACCGCCGGAGGACGAGATAGACGAGACAGTGTCGCCGGAAATCTGGCAGCAGCTTAGGGACCTGGAAAAGGAGTTCGCAGATGTCATTTGCACAGAGCTGCCGGAATCAGTCCAGTCAAGGGAATTCAAGTCCGGCGTCCGGCTCAGGCCAGATTGGAATGGGAACGCCTTGCACCGGCGAGGGTACAAGCTGTCGCAGGAGGAGTTGCGGCTACTCCGGCAACAGCTAGATGAGCTCTTAGCCAAAGGGTACATACGACCCTCGGCCTCTCCGTGGGGCTGCCCTGTGCTGATGGTCCCCAAGCCGAGTAATCCCAAGGAGTTGCGTCTAGTCATTGACTACAGACAGATCAATGAGATCACAGTCAAGGACAAGTACCCCCTCCCGGATGTCCAGAGTCTCTTAGATGATCTACAAGGGGCTACCGTCTTCTCTACGATGGATGCCCTTTGGGGATTTTGGCAGGTCCCTATGAAAGCAGAGGACGTGGAGAAAACTGCAATGACTACGCACTTTGGAGCGTACGAGTGGTTGGTCATGCCTATGGGATTGTCAAACTCCCCAAGTACCTGGCAAAGGATGATGCAACAGTACCTCTGGCACCTACCCTTTTGCAGAGTATTTGTAGATGACATCATGATTTTCTCGGCTGAGGTTCCGGGTAAGAGCGCCCATGAGGTACACCTCGACCACCTCCGCCAGGTCCTGGAGGCATGCCGAAAGAATTCAGTCTACCTCAAAAAGTCGAAAGTCAAATTGTGCAAGCGATCAGTCCGGTTCCTAGGGCATGTGGTGGATCAGGATGGATGTCGTCCACAGCAGGATAAGGTTGCGTCGGTACGCGATTGGCCAGACCTAGAAACTGTCACACACGTGCGACAGTTTCTGGGCATGTGTGGCTTCTACCGGAGGTACATCCAGAACTTCGCGGATATCGCGTACCCGTTGACCCGCCTCACCAAATCCGGCGTGGACTGGACCTGGGGCGAGAATGAAAAGGCAGCATTTAAACAGCTAAAAACTGCCTTGATCTCCTCCCCAGCCTTGGCCCTACCCGACCAAAAGGGTGCAGCAGACGGTTCCAGACCCTTCTTTGTGCAGACAGATGCCAGTGGAGTAGCACTAGGGGGTGTACTCATGCAGGATCAGGGACGAGGCTTACAGCCCTTGGCCTTTGAAAGCCGGCAGTTCTCCAGCGCAGAGCAGAACTATCACGCTGGGGAACGGGAGCTTTGTGCCATCCATCACTGCACCACGGTCACCTGGAGACATTATCTGATTTTCACATCATTTAAGCTCATGGGAGACCATAAACCCCTTCAGTGGCTCAGGTCTTCGCCCCAGCTAGGGAGCTCAGCCGACGTCAGGCTCGCTGGTACGAGGACTTGGTAGAGGTAGGAGTCCATCAGATGGAGCACGTGCCAGGGCGCTGTTTAGTAGTACCAGACGCGCAGTCCCGGCGACCAGACTATCAGGAAATGTCAGCCAGAGAAGGGTTGAAGGAAAAAGGGATTGTGGATCGCGCCACGGATGGGCCCAGAGACTCCGCACCAGCAGGCAAGGGGTCCGAAGAGGACGAGGATCCTACCTCTGTCCTCGGGGCAGTGGATTGCACCACCGATGAATCTGATGGACCCGAGTGCTCTGAGCCGAAAGGCAAGAGATGCGAAGGGGACGAGGATCCCACATCTGTCTTAGGCGCCACCTTCGAGTATAGTGATTCCGAGGACGAGTCCTTCCCTCCCACCA
This sequence comes from Cymbomonas tetramitiformis, assembly GCA_001247695.2. Lineage (NCBI taxonomy): Eukaryota > Viridiplantae > Chlorophyta > Pyramimonadophyceae > Pyramimonadales > Pyramimonadaceae > Cymbomonas > Cymbomonas tetramitiformis. The sequence goes on from LGRX02010556.1 coordinate 21,039, forward strand.
GTCCAGCACCGGTCATTGGTGAGCTCACCCATCTGAATGGGCTCACGTGGGTAGAGTCGCCGGCCCTTTGGGTGGACGCAGCTGCCACCCTAGCAGTAGGCGAGAAATCCTTGAGGGATGCCGAATCGCTAGCAGTCATGACCAGAGCAGACCGAGCTAGGGAACAGGCCACAGCAGAAGTCCAGAGTCACCCGAAGTTCCCCCACCCTGAGGCCCAGAGTCATCCAAAGGCAGCCGGAAAGGTACCTGAGCCCGTTAAGCCCCCAGAGAGTAGCTCCCACTACGACCAGGTCGTAGATCGCCAGGACTGGAAGCTGATCAAGGAGCGCTTTGAGGAGATAGCGGCCCAGTACGGGGTGTTTGACGTTGACGCGTGTTGCGACTCCATGGGCGTTAACCGGCAGGTTGACACCTATTGGACCGATTGCTTGAAGGAAAAGTGGCGCGGGAAACACGTTTGGTGCAACCCCCCTTACACCACCAAACGCAATTGGGGAGTTTGGGAGTTTCGGGAGTTCGGGAGTTTTACAATGGGAGGCCCTAAAAAAATCGATAATTTGACCGAATCTAGGGTTTAAGATTTTCCCGAGTGGAATGTAATTTTATTTAATTTTCCGGTTGATTTAGGGTTTAAGAAATATTCCTAATTTTCACGAAAGAAATCATCTTTTTCAGCCTGAATTAAGGAAGGTTTATGGGGTTTTTTGTGTTAAGAAAACATAAATTTTCCATTGAACTTGTATAATATTTCACGCATTTTTAAGCTTCAAATTTTTTTTCGAAACTCGGTAGCAAAATGAAACTTTTTACGTCTGATTTTTATGAAAAATGTTTTTGGGGGTTCATCGATGAACCCCTTTTTTTTTCTTCTAGGTTTATATGAATTTCGGGCCTTTTTGGGTGTTGGGGAGTTTTACAAGGGGAGGCCCTGAAAAAATCGAAAATTTGACCGAATCTAGGGTTTAAGATTTTCCCGAGTTGAATGTAATTTTATTTAATTTCCCGGTTGTTTTAGGGTTTAAGAAATATTCCTGATTTTAACTAAAAAAATCATCTTTGTCAGCCTGAATTAAGGAAAGTTTATGGGGTTTTTTGTGTTAAGAAAACAAAAATTTTCCATTGAATTTGTACCATATTTCACGGATTCTCCAGCTTCAAATTTTTTTTCGAAACTCGGTAGCAAAATCACACTTTATACGTCTGATTTTTATGAAATATGTTTTTGGGTGTTCATCGATGAACCCCTTTTATTTTTTCTAGTTTTATATGCACTTTTTGGGGGTTTTTCTAAATTTTTTGAAATTTCTTCAAAAAACCCCGATTTCTTTGCAATTTCAGGAATATTTTATATTTATACATCACATGAAATATACAGCTTCAAATCAATATTCAAAACAAAGTTACCGGCGCGCATGTTTTGCCTCCAGAGTTTAACACGACTTCACCTTTTCTAGTGCCCTTCGCCCCATCGCCTACTCGTCTTCGTGCATTGACCAACTACGTTCTCCATTGGTTTTTCACGTGCTTTCGCGGACCACTACTAACCACAAGTCCGGGTGGCCGGCCCCCCAGTTAGGTTCAAAACATACTTCTTTCCCCGCCAAGATCCCTAACTAACTTTCACGAACTTTCGATGTTCTACTTCACGTTTGTCACTTTCATCTTCCGGTACGGCTCACTCAATCCAAGATCCCCCACATGGCGCTTCGCGCAGCAGAACACCGCGTGAGATAAATAGTGCCCCGCGCTAATGAAGTTTGCACGCTTCCTCTCCACGCCGATGAAGGCGCGTCCCATGCGAAGCGCTCCAATCCCAGTGGTTCCTGCGGAACACTTAACATCTTTCAATACCCCGGCGTGTCCCTCGCGGCAAAACCAATGCATCCACAATGACACGCACCACTTCCCATGAACGGGTCCAGCACCACCATGTCGATGTCGGTTGTGTACCGCTCCACCAACAGCTCCATGAGCTCCACCTTTTTCTGTCCCACCACCAAGGTCTTGCCATGCTCTTCGCAGGGCTTACCGCCCTTCAAGCATCCCACTACGGCGCAATCGTGCTTGAAGGTATCCTGCACTTGAACAGCTTGGAAAGGTCGTGCCTGATGTTCTACCTCGGTCTGAACGATGTCCATCCTCTGCTCCTCATCCATTTCCTTCCAGCTTGGTTCCCAGCTCTCAGCCAGGTGCTTTTCCAAGGCCTTCTCAAAAGCCTTCACCTCTTGGTAACTTAGGGCACGCAAAATGTTTCCAGTCCAACAATTCAGCGGGTAATAATCAAAGTCAAGTACATTGCTGCCCCCTGGTTTGGATGCTGGTCTTGAAGTCCAACTTCGGAGCCTCCAGCTTCCGTGCAAAAGTCGTGTACTGGTGTCCCACGGACTTTGGAGTGTTCGTGAAAGTCGCGTTGTTGCGGTTCCCCTCCGTCACGATGTACCCCGGCATTGTCTTGTACACCTGTGATCCTTCCCCCCTTTTCCCTCCCTTTAAGAAACGTAACAAAAAAACAAAAATAAAAGGGTGCAATGGTGTCTCCGTCCACCTTCCCCAGATCGGCGTATTTATGAACCTCAGACATGCCATCGTTGTTCGCGCACAGCTCGTCCAACTTGACTGCGAACGCATCCCAATCCACCTTCGTGTTGTACCCGGTCTTGCTCTCATGGCCCCACGGAACATCCGTGATGACCGCCGCCACACAAAACTTATCTTCCGCCGCGTTGTGCGTGATGACGTCCATGGCCCCGAGAGCTTCGCCGAAGTACAGCTGCAACAGCGGGATGCCTTGGGAGTTCATGGCAACCGATGTCAACACCAACAACTTCTCAGACTCGGCATGTCCGTGTTGATGGATTAACTCCAAGACGTACTCCACCTTCTCATCCTTCACCTTCGTGCCACGCGTCACGCCACGGTTCTTCACCGCTACCACCTTCGGCACCTCCACGGACACAATATTGTGCACATGATGCCGTACACCAGGCTTCAACGCCTCCTCATTCATCTTCAAGAACTGCCCAATCTCAATGCTCTCCTTCACCGGTCCCTTCTGCCGCGTTCCATTTCGGAGCGTTCCGCCTGCCATCTTCCATTGTCGCAACCCTTCGTAGTCCGGGTTCCCTCGCGACACCCCAACCCAAGGCTTCATCCATTCCGCGCAGGGGGCCGGGCCGTCCTCCATGTCCTGCTCATCCTTCTGTTTCTCCTTGTCGCTAAGCCAAGCCGCGTAAGCGGCATCCTCCTCCTCAAAGGCCTGCAACTCTTGACGTAGCTTCCCCATCTCCGCCCTCTTCTTAGTTAGATCCTTTCTCTGCTTCTTTGATTTTGGGACATGTTCCCCCGCGTCCTCCGCCGCAAACCAATCCGCCACTTCCGGTCTCTTCCGCTTCCGATCTTCACGTGTTTCACGAACCTCAACCGACTCCTTTTCAAAGTCAAACTTTCCATCCTCCTCCTCATCGCCCTCCTCATCGCCCTCCTCTTCCTCTTCGTTCTCCTCCTCCTCGTTCTCCTGACCATCTTCCTCACCAACCGGTTCCTCACCTTCTACCTCCTCATCCCCATCGCCTACCTCGTCATCATCCCCAACCGACGCACCTTCCTGCGTCTCTTCCTTTTCCTCTTCAACATCCCCACCCGTCTCACCAGCTGCAACTTCCGCAAGGGTCTCGACGCCACTCTCCTGAGCCTCCACCGCAGTCTCCTCCCACTCAACCATCTCGTTGTGCTTCTTCAGCATGTCCTGCACGACTTTCGGCTCGACATCCCGGTTCAAGCGAGGCAAGTTACTGGTTTTGGAGCAAGTCTCGTTGGCGTCGAAGAAAGTACCATCGTACCTGTAAACAAAAGTTTAACACCCATCACCTTTCCGCATAAAAAAATAGTTCACGGCTTTAACCAAACCGTGGTAGATGGACTTACTTTCCGGCGCTCATGTCCTCCAAGAACTTGGACGCCTCTTCAGTTTTTTTCGCCTTCCCCTTAGAGCTTTGAAGCTCTAGCTGTGAGCGGACTTCTTGACGAAGCAGCACAAACGAACACAAGTCCGTGAAGGCGCGTGTGGTTCCGACGAAGCCCAAAGTCGCGCATTGCTTCTTCTTCTTCAAGTGGAGCTCGCCATTCTCGTCCTTCACGGCGAACTTGACGTTCTCGTTCACTTTCAGGAAAACCTGAGACATGTGTTTGTCTTCAGGCGTGATGGTTGCATGTAACACAATAAAATAAAGACCGGCTTCCACCGTACCTGATATCTTTGTGTCGGATTAAGACGTTGGAATTCCTTGTTGTCGAACAAGGAGTTGAAGCCGAAGGGGGAATCCTTCCCCAAAGCTTCGCAGTTCTCGCGAAGCAAGGCCTCCAACCGCTCGTCGGGCCCGATCACCTTTTCGTGGATGTGGGCCATCCTCTTGAAGAACATCAACGAGTATAACGAAGGGTCGATGTGAGAGAACAAAACAACCAACTTCTGTGGTTTGGCCACGGTCTTGTCAATGGAGGACATCAGCCATTTGAAGGAGGTGTAGTCGTCGAAAAATGTTTTTTTCTTGGACCCCTTCTCGTTCTGGACGATGCGCGAGAGGGCGAGGCATGTAACCTCCTCCTTGGTGATGTCCTCCGACACCACGATGACGTTGCATTCCAGAAACCTTTTGTCCCGGGCCTCTAGTTTTTTTCCGCCTACCACGGCGCCAACTTGGAAGGCACGAGTGAAAAACTCGTGCCTACCATGTCCGTCAATGGCAATGTACCGCTTACTGAAAACAAAAACAAACACAGCACGCCATTTAAAACGACAAAGAACATGGGTTAAAGGGTTAGAGAAACTATTTATAAAAAAATATATAAAGTGTTTACTTCAGCTAAAGCTACCACTGGCTGTCTAGCATCCACAAAGGACATTGCTTCCTAAGTTTTTTTGCGTTTCGCTCAGCGTCTTTTTTATTCTTGAGTCTCCTCTTAGCTACTGCCACGTTTGGAACATTATACCAGCTAATGGGAACATGGTTCTTCCTGCAAGAATCTTCCTCATCTTCTGAGGATGTAACATCTACAAGCAACACTCGCTCTGACACCGCATGTTCTTCTTCCGAGCAAGAGTCCTGAAGGGAGTCAGTAGACCTGCAGGTGAACAGCAAATAAACAAGAAGAAAGTCACCATGCAAAACCAAGAAGAGTTCAAGCACTAACCTTTTTTTGCTGAATAAGAAAAGCGTTCATCGATGAACGCTTTTTAAAAAACACTGCTAAAGAAACAAGTGTTTTGACCGGTTTAAAGAAAAGTGTTCATCGATGAACGCTTTCTTTATTTTGTTTCTGAAGCTTGAGTATTTTAAACTCTTTTTAAGAAAGCGTTCATCGATTAACGCTTTTCTTAGTTTTCCTTGTATTTTTCCTGAGAAAAAAGCTGAATCACACAGAAATATCGCAGCTTTTGCAACTCCAAACCGCAAAGTTTTAGGAAAAATACAAGGAAAACTAAGAAAAGCGCTCATCGATGAACGCTTTCTTAAAAACAGTTTAAAATACTCAAGCTTCAGAAACAAAATAAAGAAAGCGTTCATCGATGAACACTTTTCTTTAAACCTGTTAAAACACTTGTTTCTTTAGCAGTGTTTTTTAAAAAGCGTTCATCGATGAACGCTTTTTCACACTTGTCTCTTCTACCTTTTGTCAGCGCAGTTCTTCAAGAAGGTTTAGTGAAACTTACCCGTGGGCCTTAGGATCTCCTTTTTTGGCGCGGCGCCAGATCATGGTTTGGGAAAGGTCGATGCCGTTTTTCTCAACGGACTTCTCCACGTTGAGACCGTTGTGATTGTGTCCTCTTGGGTTGTCAGCGAAAGAGCAGTCCGCGAGCTTCAGCACTTTCTGCTCAACGAAACGCTGTTCCATCACGTCCGCGTAAACCAACCTTTCCGTGTTGCCATCCCCGGACTTCTTGGTGGTTCCTTTTTTTGCAGGCATCTTTGCTTGTTTCTTTTGACTTTAAATCTTTGCGCTTTTTATTTGGCGGCTAGAGTTCTTTACTAGCTCTCAACTGTCTTCAGGTTTTCTTCGACTTCTCTTTCCGAAACACGTCGACTCCTTTGGTCAGTGTCGTTCTCGACTCGATATTTTTTCGCCTCGATATTTTTTTTTAAATTTTCAAAGCGTTTCCTCGAGTCGAATATTTTGAAGGTTTCGCCTCGACTCGACACTCGACTCGATTTTTTCCTTCGCCTCTCTTTCCGAAACAGCTAGACTCGTTTGGTCGGTGTCGTTCTCGACTCGACTCGAAAATTTCCCAGCCGTCGCCTCGACTCGATTTTATTTCGGCGTCGCCTTTTTTTTTGGCGACTAGAGTTTTTTAAGGCCTCTCCTCGACACTTTCACTTCGGGAGTGCATTTATTTTACCGACTTCCTAGGGCTAATGCAATGTCCACTCAATTTGTTACTTTTCGCTGCCTTGAAACCGGGGATGTCGTTCGTGAAATTCCCATTGTTTGGCATCTTGGAGACCCTTTTGTGACTAGCGACACACTTTGCAATGTTTTTAGTCTTGACAAGAAAGAAGATCTTTCCGTCACCTCCGAGTACGATGACTCCGTTGCTTGCTCTTTGAACCTGTTTCCCGTTCACGCGGGCTTCTTGCACAATGTGTACGGTACTCCTACCGACGACAACATGCCAATCTTGGTAAGCGACAGCGAAAGCGATGACAGCTATGATGAAGAAGACATTATTTACACCGGCGAGTGCAAGACTCCCCGGTTCTCACCAAACACGAAGCCCAAGCCCACGGAGTCCGTCGCTTCGACAAACCTTTCTAAGTCCGACTCGACTTCCAGTCACGCCTCTTCTTTTAAGTGGCCCGCAGATTGCAAACGTGTGAACAAGGTCCCCTTCGACGTCGATGGCAATGTAACTTTTGGTCACCACATGTCCTCACCTCTTCCTAAACCAACCGGGAAGGGCGGTCTACCGCTGAACAAACTTGACTTCCATGTCACGAACCGTTCTTGGTCCCACGCCTGCGCCACAACTTGGGCGGAGGTAACCCGACAAGATGCTGTCAAGGACTGCAACTCTCAAGTTCGACTTCAAAACTGCCTTGGAGAAAAACTTTGCAGGAATACGGAGTGCTCTTTCTTTAAAACCCATGACAAAGAGTTCGTTCAGACAAGTTCTCAACAACGTGGCAAACGCTCCGCTTCCGCTTTCCTCGGCGTTGAGGTATTTTAATCCCAAGGTTTTCCCGTACACTTTCCCCACTTTTCCAGTAGGACCTTACGCTTTTCTTTTCTTCTTTCAGATTGAAGGCCCTCCATGCAAAAAGTGTCAAGAACCCATGGAAGTTATTACCTGTGGTGCCCGGGCTACTTTGGTCCGCATCGACCTTCCCGCAGCCGAAGGCCACCTACTGCTCTTTAGACACGAAGGCACCCATGCCTGCCAACCCATGGATAAAAAGGGGAAGGCCGTTGTTTCCAAAGAAACCCAAGACGCCATCAAAGAAGCCCTTCCCGTTTTCGGTGGTCGCTTCACTTCCGAGAAGCTGAAGAACTCCGCCACAACGGTTGCCTTCGAGAAGATGCTTTCCTCTCCGGACGGCTCTCCCATCGACGTGTACAAGGTATCGCCCTATTTTTGTGTTACCTTTCCGTTATACGTCGGGGACATGTTATTCTTAATGCATGGTTCCATTTTAGGTGGCCCGCGAAATGCAAGACGCTCGCGCCGTCCGCGACGTGATGAAAGAACACCGTGCGACTCAACGTGCCCCCGAGCGTGCTGCTGATGACGAGGTCAAGGAAATGAAACGGATCCTAGACTCAAAGGGATACCGTACTCTTCTTTTCGACACCGCACCTCTGAACTGGTTCATGTGCCCCCTGGACTTGCCGTGGTCCCCCGCGAAGATCATGCTGTTGATGGACCGCATTCTCGGCAAGCCTCCGTTCATCGGTTGCTACGCATGTTCTGATGGTGGCCACAGCTGCATTAACGGTCGCGTTGTCGAGAAGGTTGCAACGGTCGTGCCCGGAATTGGGTTGATAAAACTAGCAACCTTCGTGCTGCCGGCGGGTGAACGCGGTGTGGATGAGGAGAAGATGTGGCAAGGCATCGACTACGCTTGCCGGACGGTGGCCATGGAGGACGCCGACTTCGCGAAATATCGAGACAAGGAGGTTTGGGTAAAGACCAACCCAAAAGGTGAGATTTGCTTTCGTCCCGTCGGTTTCGTCCGTGACGCGGGTGGCGGAGGCTGGATCGGCATCCGCTTGAACTACAACAAGTTCATGCGCCGGGAGGACCGAAAGAAGTACATGACGCGGGACGAGGCGGGCAACTCGTTGGAGAAAGGCTGTGACTTGCACCTCGTTGCGAACATGGGGATACACGCTCGGTGTTTGGACAAGAGTTTCGAGGAGACCCAGTTCCGGACACTGTTCACACGGTGGTACGAAGCACAAGCCCCCAGACGTGTGATGGACGCACGTGCGCGCCTCTTCGACTTCATCATGGAGCAAGAGAGCAAGAGCGTGCAATCCTCTTTGTCTTCGCTCGTTTTATTTTACGAAGGTGAAGGCGAACGCACCCTGCAGCTTTTCACACAAAGCAAAGGGGCTAACCCGGCGGAGCAACTCTTCTCCAAGGACGGCAAACTGATCGGCGTGAATCTGCCGGCCTCCGAGTTCTTGCACCTGGAGAACGTGACGTACATCACTCAGTCCGCCTGGTTGGAGCACGTAGGAGAAGGTGGCCACAGCCAGCGGGACTCCCGCACGAACACCCTCTACGATGAGCGGCGAAGGGTGTACACCGCCATGCAACGCGCACGCCACACCGCGTACGACGTCCTTGAGGAGGTGCGTGAAATATATGTCACTCCTGGTCCAGTGACGACGGAGACACGCAGTCACCGACCAAACCAAGTCCGATCGATGGGGAAGAGGACTAAGACTAGGGTGACGATCGACGAGCCTGGAACGCCGACTCCGGCCATCAAGTTGGTGCGGGCATGCCTCGAGAACCCTTTGGAGTTCCAATGGCAGTTCGACCCAAACACCGAGGACCCGGCCGCCCGTTATGTTTGGCAGTCTTCCCAAGAGGTGGACGAGGCTCTCGTGGTGCAATATTTGGAGACCGCGGTGCACTTTCATTCCGAACATCGCTACGTGGACACTCGCCGCGTGTCCGTCGGGTCTTTGGACGAGGTGCGGTACCAGACAAGCACCACGAAAGGCCACGCGCAAATGTTGGCTCGCATGTTCTTGCAGCCTGACAAGCGCTTGAAAGTGATACAGGTTGGCCAACCCACCGTCCGTTTAACCGCACGTGGAAGACACGACGGCTTCCTGGACCGCAGTTACACCTTGTCCTCTGGTCGAGGTGAACCCTCGCGGGTGATATTTGGTCATCTGGCCCGGGCGGCGCAACAACGCATCAGCTGCTCATGCTACTCATGGCGCCAAACGATGACTCGCGTGGGAAGGTCGACTTCGGTGAAGCTTTGCTTGTGCCTGTCCACCCTCCTATTCCGCGCGGGGTTCAAACCTGGACATGCATTTTACGTGCAATCGGGGTTTACCACGGAGGAGATCGACGACATCTTAACGGCGCTGGGATCCCGCCTCACCACCGGCGATCGTGTCGGGAGTGAGGAACTGGCCTACGGGCAATGGATGGTGGTGCCCGGTACCGGTAGGAAAGCAAGATGCGCGGCCTCCGAGTCCCGCAAGGGTTGCGTGACAGCGAAGACCCACAAGCAATCCCAGCCCATCCTTTCAAAGGATGGCCCAAGGGTGGTGGTCATGGGTCGGCGCAAGGTGAATGGTCAGTGGGTAAACCACAAGTTTCAATTCTGTCTTCTCCACCAGTGTTGCGCTACGGTATTGCCCAACTACTGTGATGTACCGCCTTCACCTACGGACCTGGTTGTGGCACATGGGTTGTCACTAACTAGGGAACAACGGCTTGGAGCTGGGGCCTTGACCTTTCAAGAGCAGTAACTCAGGTACGAAAGCGACATTGTTGTTTGCACGGTTTGTTGGGCTTTGGACTAACGTAATTGTTTTTCCACAGGTACCACACATTGGGAAATATGCGACTGAGTGTCCAGGGATAATGTGAAAGTTAGTTAGGGATCTTGGCGAGAAGTATGTTTTGAACCGAACTGGGGGGCCGGCCACCGGGACTTGTGGTTAGTAGTGGTCCGCGAAAGCACGTGAAAAACCAATGGAGAACGTAGTTGGTCAATGCACGAAGACGAGTAGGCGATGGGGCGAAGGGCACAAGAAAGGGTGAAGTCGTGTTAAACTCTGGAGGCAAAACATGCGCGCCGGTAACTTTGCTTTGAATATTGATTTGAAGCTTTATATTTTACGTGAACAAGCGTTCTAATCTAGTGAAATTTATTTTTAAAAATTTTCAAATTTTAAAAAAACGCCGAAAAGGCCTGAAAATCATAGAAAACTGAAAAAAATTATATTGGTTCATCGATGAACCCCCCAAAAAATAATTCATGAAAGCAGACGTAAAAAGTATCATTTTGCTACCGATTTTCAAAAAAAATAAATTAGCTTAAAAATGCGTGAAATATTGTACAAGTTCAATTAAAAATTTATGTTTTCTTAACACAAAAAACCCCATAAATCTTCCTTAATTCAGGGTGAAAAAGATAATTTTTTTAGTTAAAATCAGGAATATTTCTTAAACCCTAAAACAACCGGGAAATTAAATAAAATTACATTCAACTTGGGAAAATCTTAAACCCTAGATTCGGTCAAATTTTCAATTTTTTCAGGGCCTCCCCTTGTAAAACACCCCAAAACCCAAAAAGGCCTGAAATTCATATAAACCTAGAAGAAAAAAAAAGGGGTTCATCGATGAACCCCCAAAAACATATTTCATAAAAATCAGACGTATCAAGTATCATTTTGCTACCGAGTTTCGAAAAAATTTTGAAGCTTAAAAAGGCGTAAAATATTGTAGAACTTCAATTGAAAATTTATGTTTTCTTAACACAAAAACCCCATAAACCTTCCTTATTTCAGGCTGAAAAAGATGATTTTTTTAGTGAAAATCAGGAATATTTCTTAAACCCTAAAACAACCGGAAAATTAAATAAAATTACATTCCACTCGGGAAAATCTTAAACCCTAGATTCGGTCAAATTTTCAGTTTTTTCAGGGCCTCCCATTGTAAAACTCCCCAACTCCCAAAACTCCCAAACTCCCCAAATGTGTAGAATGCCCTTACACGAAGGATTCAGACTTGATAGAAAGAATTCTTCGGCATTTCCTTGCTGAGTGGCGCGCCGATCCGGAAAACACCTCGGCGATGTTCCTTCTGCCAGACTATGACGCCCCCTGGAGGCGGTTGATTCACCCCAAGTATGGGCTTCATCCGGTCAAAGTCTTTGACACGAAGGACGAAAAAGGTCGTCCCAACCACCTCTTCGAGTCCCCTGATGGAGGTCGACCCCCGCTGCGCTGGCCGGTCCTTCTGGTGTGGGCCCCAGCAGCCAGCAGGGCAAAGCCCCGAGCGCCGCCTGCGCGAAAGGACAGTGAGGCAGAACCCGACGAGCCTTTAGTCACTACAGGGGTTGCAGCAAGGGCCAGGGCAGCATCAGGCCCACTGAAGGCTGATGAGTTCGTCCGCGCCTTGCAAGCGGAATACGAACGCAGCCAGTACCTCAGCTCGTTGAAGGAGGAACTGATCGCAGCCCCACATCAGAGGACAGACACATTTCGCATGGTAGACGACATGATATGGCGAGTGGCAGAAGGGCGGTATCAGCTAGTGCTAGCTCAGGATTCCCCCCTCAGAGAGCTGGTGATGCGCGAAGCACACGAGTCCCCAGCAGCAGGGCACACAGGAAGGGATAAGACACTGGACAGAGTATCCCGTCGCTTTTGGTGGCCACGCATGAGCAAGGATGTCACCGACTGGTGCAAATCCTGCGTTGTGTGCCAACAGACCCGGCCACGCAACGGGTATCCAGACGGTCAGCTTAACCCCCTGCAAGTCCCAGTAAGACTGTGGCAAGTGGTTAGTATCGACTTCGTCACTGGGCTGCCCCGCACAGAGCGAGGGTACGACGCGTTTGCTACCTTCACGGACAAGTTGTCCAAGATGGTGCACGTAGTTCCCATGCTTTACGCTGACAGCTCAGCTGCACAGATCGCGCGCATGTATTTCGACCAAGTGTGGCGTTTGCACGGCGCTCCCATGAAGATCGTCTGTGATCGGGACTCCCGCTTCAGGGATGAGATGCACCTCGAGCTACATCGGTTGATGGGAGTCCAGGTTGCCTCTACCACGCCGTACCACCCACAAGGTGATGGGCAGGCAGAGCACACAAACCACACGGTCGAACGCATGTTGCGCGCGTACGTCGACGCCAACCAGCACGATTGGGATTTATGGTGTACCCCGGTCGAGTACGCCATTAATGACTCTCGTTCCGCCGTCACGGGATTCACCCCTTTTGAACTGACGTATGGTCACGCTCCGGCCTCTCAGCTGGACTTCTTCGTGGAGGCAGCACTTGCATCACGGAGAGGCCGAGCTAAGGGGGGGAGGGGCGCAGCAGTAAAAAAGGGTACAGCCCACGAGACAGCCCGCCAGTTTGTTCGCCAGTTGCAGCTCGCTAGGGAGAAGCTGCTCTTAGCTCAGCAGCAACAGATCGCCCAGTACGACGCGCGTCACAGGTCCAGGAGTTACGCAGTAGGCGATGAGGTTTGGGTGGATGCCACGCACCTCACCCAGCCGGGCGACCGCGGGTTGCACAAGAAATTGCTTAAGAAGCGCCTTGGGCCCCTTCGGGTGCTGGAAGTCTTTCACAGCGACAGGCAGATGGCCCTTCCCGCGAGCGATAGAGGCGCACCGTCGGCCTATAGGTTGCAGACGCCTAAGCAGTGGAAAGTGCACGATGTGTTTACCGTGGACCGGCTTTCGCCAGTAGAGTCGGGCAGCCGCTTCGTTGAGAGAGCTAAGGAGATTCCCCCTCCTCCGTTGGACGTCAGCGGGCGCAAGGAAACCCACGTCGAGAGGGTGGAGCGTTCGCGCACGCGCCAGCGCCAGGGCAGGAGGTGGACAGAGTACCTGGTCAAGTGGACAGGAATGCCCCGCAGTGAGAACGAGTGGAAGACCCGAGAGGATCTGGAGTGGGACGGAGCCGGCAGGCCCGGTGTTCCCAACCGAGCGTTGTTGGAGTTTGAGAGGATCGAGGCTAAGAGAGTGGAGCGAGAGAAGCTTAGGGTCCGTAAGAGGCGCGACGAGTCCGCAGGAGCGGTATGGACCACGCTATCGGAGGAGCTCAAGGTAGACGGAGCAATGCCATGGGTGCCAGAGGAGAGGTTTGATGAGGAGGTAGGAACTTTCGCGAGAGTATCTGCTCAGAGCACCCTGCCGCCAGTCAACGGAGCCGCAGCACTTGAGAAGGAGCCAGTCGGCCAGTCTAAGATTCTTGTATTGTTTTGTGGGACCGGGTCAGTCGAGAGGCAGTTCACTAAGCAATTTCCCAACAGCGAAGTAGTTGCTGTAGACATTCAGCCCAAGTGGGGCCCCACACATTGCGAGGATATCATGCGATGGGACTATCGACAGTTCAGACCAGGACACTTCGACGTAGTCTGGGCTAGCCCACCTTGTACAGAGTACAGCCAGGCGAAGACGGTAGGCATCCGAGATTTGCGCGCTGCGGACAGGCGAGTTCGTAGGACATTGGAGATCATCCGGTACTTGAGGCCCGAAGCATACTTCATTGAGAACCCGAAGGGAAGAGAGCCCCACGGTTTGCACACGCGTCGATGCATGAGCAATCTACCGGCTCCGCACCTCGTCACGTACTGTAAATACGGGACCGCATACAGGAAGCCCACGCACATCTGGACCAACGTTCCGTTGCGCACACCCTTGCGAGTGTGCGATTCCGATACGCCTTGCGAGTTCTTCCGGCAGCACGGTAGGCACGAGAAGGTAGCGCAAGGAGGGCGCGCGATGAGAGCCGGAGGTGTGTTCGCGAAGGGCATGGGAGCGCGAGAGAATTTGTATGGGATTCCGTCAGCACTGTTAAAACAGCTTTTCCACAACCTGACCCTACATGAAGAGGTGCATGCGTTCCTGTCTGAACTGCTTGTCAGGGAGGATCTGAGCGAGATGAGCGTTTTAGTCCAGTCAGCTGTTGTTGAGAGTGACCCGCCCGAGTTTGAGCCGGAACCGATAGCGTTAGCGGGAGTGCGAGCGGAGGTGACGATCATACCTGAGGGCGGATGGGAATCTGACGCGAGTGGTCTTAGCGATTGAGAGCGTTGGGGAGCGTCGGGAAGAGCGGTGGCTCCAGCCTTGGCGAGACCAGGCGGCAGGTGAGAACCTGGGTAATCCATCCGAGAGAGCAGTGGCTCTAGCCTCGGCACAGCCAGGCAACAGGTGGAAATCTGTATAATCCATTTGAGCAGTGGCTCTAAGCCTTGGTATGACCAAGCGGCAGGTGAGAACCTGGGTAATCTATCCAAGCGAGCAGTGGCTCTAGCCTCGGCGCGACCAGGCAACAGGTGGAAATCTGTATAATCCATTTCACGAGAGCATTGGCTCCGGACCTGGCACGACCGGGCAGCAGTTGGAGATCTGGGTAAAAGCTCTAGCACTCCGAGGAGGCGGTGAAGGTTTAAAACCTTTCCTCCGGGCCGGCATCCCGAGAACTGTCAGGTAATTGGCAAACCTATTGTCATCCCCTGTAAGTGTACCGTGTTGGGAGGTTTAAAACCTTGAGCGTGGTAATGGATGTGAAACCTTGAGCCTTGGGGGAGCCTGGTAGTGCAGATGGCAGACCGGTGAGAGGCCGACCCTTGTGCTTAAGAGGTTGATCTCCTTATTGCGGTGTGTCTTGGGAAGTGTAATGTCATCCCAGACAACAGGCGGCTGAGACCTGTATAATCATCCTGAGCAACAGTAGAAGATCTGTATAAAAACTTTACTGGTCCGACGTGGTCAGCGTGGACGTGACCTTCCCTAAGGGGGGGGGAGTTGTGCTAGGAGGCAAGCACAAGAGCAAGAAAAACGGCTAAGTATAAAACGCAGGAGTACTCAGTACGGAGTACAGTAGGACCGATCAGAATGATGTTGATGTGAGGTGCCTAGACTGTTGTACGGAGTACTCAGTACAGTTGAGTTATGGAAAGAGTTCCTGAATGTATAAGAACTCTAAGAGTAACCCGTTTCGGGGAGATGAACTGAACTGAAAAGTATAACATAAAAGTAAAGAGCCGTAACTGCTGTATATTGTGTATTGAAAGCATGCACTGATAGCAAAAGCATAACTATATAGATTTACGAAACCGAAGTCTTGTAGTTGACCAAGCGTAAGCATACCTCGTGCGGTCGTTTAATAAGTGTAGAATAGTATAAGTCCGAAACCGTAAAGAAGAGAAGAAGTCAAGGTGTAGACTCCTACACCAGATGACTTCTCACCCGTTGTCTGGTCTAGAGGACACGTGTACGTAGTGATGCGCTCCCTTAGCTTCCGTAAAGTACTCAGGAGTCTGTCCTCTGCCTCCAGCTTCTTCAGCCGTGTCTGCTCCAATCGTGCTGGATCGGTCTCTGACCGTAGTGGGGGTCCACGTTCCTGCTCGGGCGCGTCTCTGCGGGGCGAGGGTCCACGTTCCTGCTCGGGTGCGTCTCTGCGGGACGGAGGGTCTGGATCTGGCGGGGGCTGCCGATCGCTGGTACTCCGCGGCTGAGATTGTGGCGTTGTCACATCGGGCGTGGGAATGATGGGCAGCTGGGCTAAGGCTCCTGTCCAGGGGGGCTTGGTGCACTCCTGACAAAGAGGCACCTGCACACAATATATATAATATATTCTCATCCTGACAACATTTACCGCTCTTTTATATTAGTATAATATATATATATATATACATGTCTAGAGAAACTTGGATAGCAAAGTTAAAGTCTTGTGGAGCTGAACATAGAGCAGAGCACGGGATTAAAAAGAAGGGTAAGATGACACAAGGAGATAAACTGAAAAGCTTGCATGGTCGTCCGGTCGTCAAAAAGACGAAGACAAAAAGTAGAACAGCTTTAGATCACGGTACTCCGAGCGGACAACCGGTGTAGCTCTCCTAATGGATACGTGATGCCACCACGGTAGTGCTTTTTGTTACAATGTGGCATCGTGTGTGTGTGTTTAAACTGATGGCTCTTCTTTCGAATCATTTCCAGGCGCACTTGGGAACCAAATAAGCCCGCCCATCATTCAAATTGAAGCTATATATCATGGCCAATGATATGTGTGGTTGTGGGTTGGTTGGCATAATGACATTCGTCGTAAGTAGCATGCAAAACATCCAACCCGGTTTGTACTTGCCATAATTTGCGTGTAATATTGACTTTATTCCAGCCTGGGTAGCGGGCTTGAGCCTCGGGAATCCAAGTTGTGAAAATGTACATATAGCCCAACCGACTGCAGAATATTGAAGTATACACCTGAATCGAATTTTAGAGACCTTTACATGCATGATAAGCTCACCCAATCAGTCAATATACACATACCTCTAGGGTGGAGTGGGGGGAAAGGGCAAGCTAAAATCGGGAAAACACAGTTTTGTCACATGCATGTGCCTTAACGACACGCATATGGAGCGTTGTCGCCATTCACATGCCGCAGCACGAAATGTGCACCTAGAATAAGTCCCAATAATGAACTCTATCATCATGTTCGGAGTGCCATGGCCACATGGCATGCCTTAATCAGCCTCGCCGTGTGTGGTACTTGTGACAGTACCAGCGAAATCAATTAATTTTCAGGCATTTCACCCCCTCAAAGCGCGTGACCGTAACATATACCAAAAGTCGGTCGGGGTTATTTTCAATGTTCAAAATAATTCAAAAGGGTCTTAACCCCTATGGAGCGGTTTGTACCGTATACGGTACAACCACTTCAAACTCTAAGCTTGGATTCATTTTTCAGCCCGATAGCACTTGTCGGAATCGGCCATACAAGCTTCGCGCACCCGTTGCAATAGGTATATATAATACTCAACAATTTATTCTACACATATACTTAGTATATATATCTCACCCAAGGGCAATTTTGTTGTAATAAAATCCCCAAAGTTGCTTATTTCTAGGCATGAAATTTGGGTCAAAAGTATCTTAAAGTGTGTAAAATCGAGGTGTAGATGCCATTCATCGACAAGAATTTGTTGGTTCAGTGACCACTATCATATAAAATGACCATGCACCTCATATGGGCAATACTTACTTTCCCAACAGTCGATTTCCCCCGAAAACACACAATATGGCCTTAAGTATGGAAAACATTTGACAAATGATGTTTTTTCGTTGTTTTTTGATGTTTTTTTCACCTTATTGCTTGAATATTTCGATGTAATCGTGCGTTTAACTACAGCCAACATTACTAATTTCAAGGCATAAGTAAAGGCGATTGTTTTATGGTCGAGGTGCGACCTAATACTCGAATAAGCGGTTATGAGAACTGATTTTTGACACTTTTGATTGCTGGAAAACGTGTTTCCTGGCTTGTATATCACCGATATATCGTTGTATATATAATGCGATCATGTATTTTATAGATCAAAATCACTTTACAGGAGTTATGGAACATGTAACGAATCACCCACACTTACCAAGGTACCATATACCGTGAAAACGGCACATTTGTGAAACTAGTGCTTTTGGCAAAGAATTCCATCCGCTCCATAGGGGTTAAATGAATTGTCAACGCCTTAATTTGGCCGATATACCCTCATCTAGTGCACCCTACATGGGATTCTTATAGGTACTTGTGACAGTACCACAGCACGGGGTAGTAGCCAGAAAGGTGCAACTCCAGTCGACTGCTGCTTGGCTGCATTGTAGCTGAGTACAAGTGACCAGAGCAACTCATCCCACTCGAAGTCCAGGCCCTTATCGAGGGCCATCTTCTTGAAGCAAAACTTGATGGTGCGTACCACCCGCTCGGTCAGGCCATTGCTCTCTGGGGAACCTGGAGAGGTGACTCTTCGGTCAATGAGGTACTGCCTGCACAGTGTGGCGAAGTCGCCCTCAAATTCGGTACCCCCCATCCACGAGGCATTCCGCTGGCGCCCCGAACACTGACAAGACGTGGTTGCGAAACGCGTTGGCGATGGTGGAGGCTTCCTTGTTGGGAATCGGAACGCACACGATGAAACGCGTGTAATGCTCTGTCATGACCAAGACGCGCTGGTTACCAGCCTTCGTGACGCGTTTCGTAGGCCAGGCCAAGTCCAGGGACCAGCGATACATGAAGGACTTGATCTCCAGCGGCGTGAGCATCGCCTCCTCCCGAGCGTAGTGAGTCTTCACCCTCTGCTGGCAAGTTTCACACTGCGTAACCACTGCCCTGACATCCTGCTTCATGCCCACCCAATAATGGCATTGCCACAACAGATTCCTCCGCCTGATGCCCCAGTGGCCAGTCCTCTCGTGGTACTCGCGCACAAGCTGAAGCCTGTCACCGGGCTTGGGTACCAGAAGCTCCTTGCCGCTGATGGTGACCATGTATAGCTCGCCCATGAGCCCATCCCATCGGTGACGAGCCGCCCTCTTCCTGACTCTATGGTACTCCTCCTTGGGGACTTCCACTGAGCCTCCGGCCTTTATCCACGCGAGACATAGCTCATCCTCGTGTATGTCAGGGTACTTCTCCCGGAGTGTCTCTTGCTGGGTCACGTTGGCCATCATGGCGACCAGTCTCGTCGTGCCTGGCCGCCTAGGCAAACTCATCTCTTTCTCCTTCGCCGCTGGTGCCCACTCGGGCGCTGAGTTCACTTCCACCGGTTTGTCTCCAGGCCTCAGGAAGGCTTGACGGTGCCGTGCCTTGTAGCCCGCGACCTCCATGGAGGCGAGCTTCCATTGTCGGCGACGTGCTGGGACTGCGTCCGCTGTGCCCAGTCCTTGCGTACCTTTCTGCCCCTGACTGCACATGTGCTGCAGTCGCTGCTCCCAATCCTAGTGACTAAGGCGTCGGGCGACTTGTTGAGTGTAGTCGTTGGACCTGGTGACCCACTCCGCTAGCTGTGCTTGCACCGCCTCCGGTACCAATTCTGAGGCGGTTGTTGCCATAGCAGACCCCCCAATGGGTATGGCAGCTAATGCGACATGCTCCTCTTCCTCGCTTTCCTGGCTCTTCGGCAGTTTGGTCGTACTGACCTCCGCAACCGCGTACAGTAGCTCCATAGCTCTGCGATCGATGGCGAGGCCAAGTATCCCGGCCAGCTCTTCATCACTCATGCCCTGAGTCATGCGCAACTCACTCGCGCTGTACCCCATGGCAATGGCCTTCTCGTCCAGGTTGACCTCTCTGGTCTCTAATTCCTCCTTGACGTCATTTCTCCTCACCACCGTACCTGCACGTGGGGCACGAAAGGCTCGGGAGTTCTGCGTCGCCAGGATGGTTGGCAGTACCCGCATGGGCTCTCCCACCACGTTGGCGATGTAATGGGGCTTCCTGTCCCCAGTGACTACTTTGCGCGGCTTCCAGCCTCGCTGTAGGATGTCACTCACGTATCTGTCTGATGGCCTGTCCACCACCTCCATTACCAGGTTGAACCGGTGGTTCTGGAACAGGTTGCTCCAATATGCTCGTAGGCGATGCGCATATGATCCTGCGCGCGCTGCGTCAAAGGATACCGGCTGGCCCACCACACTGTTGATGATAGGGAACACCTCCTTCCTGATCTTCGTGTTATCTCGGTGCGACAGTGGGGAGACATTCTCCAACACATACGCTGGCGGTCGCTGAGGCTGCAGCTGTTGCAGCGTCGAAAGGATTCGCACTGCCTGGTAGAACAGCCTGCTGTGCTTGCCCTCCAGACCTGCCAGCTTGCCCGCTGGTGATAGGTCTTGACACGGGTAGCCACATACCATGACCCACCGGTCTCCACTCAGCGCTCCTGCATGAACGAGATCATCGAGGCTGGTGTCTTCGAGGTT
>LGRX02010558.1:0-17561 GCA_001247695.2 Cymbomonas tetramitiformis
GAAACAACCACATACATCCTACCGGCCACACCCCCTTTTGGTCGCGTGTCAGAGGTGCTGTCCTCACACCGCACCATATATATTCAGTGTGCCCTACATACCCACATGCGCCCACGGTCCGCCGCACAGACCCGAAACAACCACATACATCCTACCCACCACACCCCCTCATGCTCGCGTGTCAGAGGAGCTGTCATCACACCGCACCATATATATTCAGTGTGCCCAACCCACATGCGCCCACATTCCGCCGCACCAAACCAAAACAACCACATACATCCTACCCACCACACCCCCTCATGGTCGCGTGTCAGAGGAGTTGTCCTCACACCGCACCATACATATTCAGTGTGCCCAACCCACATGCGCCCACGGTCCACCGCACCAACCCAAAACAAACACACACATTCTACCGGCCACACCCCCTTAATATGGTCGCGTGTCAGAGGAGCTGTCCTCACACCGCACCATATATAGTCCGTGTGCCCTACCCACATGCGCCCACGGTCCGCCGCACCAACCCAAAACAAACACATACATCCTACCGGCCACACCCCCTTAACATGGTCGCGAGTCAGAGGAGCTGTCCTCACACCGCACCATATATAGTCCGTGTGCCCTACCCACATGTGCCCACGGTCCGCCGCACCAACCCGAAACAACCACATACATCCTACCGGCCACACCCCCTTAATATGGTCGCGAGTCAGAGAAGCTGTCCTCACACCGCACCATAAATAGTCCGTGTGCCCTACCCACATGCGCCCAAGGTCCACTGCACCAATTCAAAACGACCACATACATCCTACCGGCCACACCCCCTTAATATGGTCGCGTGTCAGAGGAGCTGTCCTCACACCGCACCATATATATTCCGTGTGCCCCACCCACATGCGCCCACGGTCCGCCGCACCAACCCAAAGCAAAAGCATACATCCTACCGGTCACACCCCCTTAACAAGGTCGCTTGCCAGAGGAGCTGTCCTCACACCGCACCATACATATTCAGTGTGCCCAACCCACATGCGCCCACGGTCCGCCGCACCAACCCAAAACAAAAGCACACATCCTACCGGCCACCCCCCCTTAATATGGTCGCGTGTCAGAGGAGCTGTCCTCACATCGCACCATACATATTCCGTGTGCCCAACCCACATGCGCCCAAGGTCCGCCGCACCGGCCCAAAACAACCACATACATCCTACCGGCAACACCCCCTTATTATGGTCGCGTGTCAGAGGAGCTGTCCTCACACCGCACCATACATATTCCGTGTGCCCAACCCACATGCGCCCACGGTCCGCCGCACCAACCCAAAGCAAAAGCATACATCCTACCGGTCACACCCCCTTAACAAGGTCGCTTGCCAGAGGAGCTGTCCTCACACCGCACCATACATATTCAGTGTGCCCAACCCACATGCGCCCACGGTCCGCCGCACCAACCCAAAACAAAAGCACACATCCTACCGGCCACCCCCCCTTAATATGGTCGCGTGTCAGAGGAGCTGTCCTCACACCGCACCATACATATTCAATGTGCCCTACCCATTTACGCCCACGGTCTGCCGCACCGACCCAAAACAACCGCATAGATCCTACCGGCCACACCCCCTTATGGTCGCGTGTCAGAGGAGTTGTCCTCACACCGCACCATACATATTCAATGTGCCCTACCCATTTACGCCCACGGTCTGCCGCACCAACCCGAAACAGCAACACACATCCTACCGGCCACACCCCCTTATTATGGTCGCGTGTCAGAGGAGCTGTCCTCACACCGCACCATATATATTCCGTGTGCCCAACCCACATGCGCCCACGCTCCACCGCACCGACCCAAAACAAACACATACATCCTACCGGCAACACCCCCTTGTTATGGTCGCGTGTCAGAGGAGCTGTCCTCACACCGCACCATATATATTCGATTTGCCCAACCCACATGCGCCCACGGTCTGCCGCACCCACCCAAGACAAACACATACATCCTACCGGCCACACCCCCTTACTAGAATGTCCTAGTGACACAGTGAAAACGCTGAACGCCGTAGGGTTTGAGCGAGGCAATCGGGTATATCAAAAGATAGAAATGAATACACGACTCTCAGGCTATCTAAGCTCTGAGGCCGTCACTAGGCAATCATATCGTGTGTCACAGTCTAAGCTACCGAAGTCGAACTACTGAGTACAGGTAGGAAGTCACTGTACTGTCACTGTCACTGTCATACGTCATACGTGATACTGAACTACTGAATCTCAGCACACCACCTCGGCTGAGGTGGCACAAGAATGTGAAACAGGTAGCTAATGCAAACTAAGAGGTCCCCGTCCACGGATCAGAACAACATCAACCAAAGGGCCGACCTGCCGCCATCCCCGCTTCCGGCTAACCCTCTAAACCGAATGCTAAAGTACTAGTATATGCATGCCAACTAGGTGGACTGCCACAAGGATATGAAAATAGTAACTGGTCTCTGCCAGATCTCGCTCCCCGATAGGTACTCTCATCTGATGCTGCTCAGCTCGACGGTCAACCAGTACTCGAGGTCATAGAAGATGTCAAAGAGGTACAGGATGTAGTCAAAGGCCAGAATCCAGTCAGATGTGCTTAAGGTCAGAGTAGAGCTGTCGGTGTCTAAGGTCTCATAGGGCAGGTCATAGGTACCAGCCTGTCCACGAACACAAAGTCCAGTCCAGAAGGGCACCACGTCAAAGGGCATCAATCCAGTCAGACCAGAAAGACCCCTTGCCCGACCGCTGCCGGCTCATAGGCCTGCAGCTCAGCCGGACAGAGGACCAGAGAACCTAGGAGTCACCCGCACCACTGGGGTGCGGGCGGATCACGTCCATGAAGGACTCGATCATGCTGATGATCACCCGCACCTTGTCCTTGAGCCCAGGAAGAGGTTTGGTGAAGATATCAGCCAGGTTGAGTAAAGTGTTGATGTAAACAGGCACTAGGTACCCAGCACACACCCACCCCCGAAAGCAGTGAAAACGGATCAACACATGCTTAATCTTGGTGGATAGCATGACATTCCTCAGAATGGAGGAGGCCGCCTGGTTGTCAATCATGACAGCCACCGGGAGCTCCAGCCTGGGAATGAAGGGTCCAGAGGTACCATACATGCCAGACCGCTGAGAGTGGTACTCCCGCGGACCGTCCTCATAGCCCGTGCCATCATATGGTACTGGCACGGCGTGAGGCAGGGCATACAGGCTGCTGTCAGGAACAGGCTCAGCCTCCCGGTAGTGTAGGGGGGAGGCGGGGCCCATCTGACCATGACCCATAGCATGATTCTCGAAGAACGTGGCCGCCCTCTGCATCCAAGAAGTGTCAGCTGCAGGGAAGGCCGTAGACAGAGCCAGAGCAGACACACCCGGCTCCTGCTGCGTAATTCTGATAAAGCCGAACATCTCCACAATCATATGGATAGCAGACATGGCCCGCTGCCCAACCACAGAGGCGGCCACATACTCAGATCCAGTGGAGGACATCTCAGCATCAGTCTGGCGGGCACATACCCAATGAAGGACCATGCCGTTGAGGAATACAATGCCTCCCGAGTAGGAGAGACACCCGTTGAGTTTGTCACGAGCATGGTCAGCATCCGAATACACCTGTATTGTGAGCACAGAAAGCGGTGCACTGGGGTAAGCATAACGGATACGGTAGTGCCGTGTGAAGTACAGATACTGAGCCACTCTCTGAAGTGCCTCCCAGGCCTGAGCCGAGGGGCATGAGGAGAACTGTGCCAGATATATGACTGAGTAATAGATATCTGGCCTGGTGCACCGTGCAATCCACAGCAGGGACCCAAGCAGTGAGAGATACGGGGTGACAAGGGTGAGATCAGGGTGCTCCGGCTTCTGGATAATGAGGTTCACATCCATCGGATTGTGATAGGTTTTGGCCGGAAGCTTGAACTTGGACATGAGCTCCTTGATCTGCCTGGTTTGGGACAATGCAATGCCCCACCGATCATAGTCAACCGCAAGCTGCAGGACGGCTGTCATACGGCCAAGATTCTTGCTCTTGAATGCCGCCTGGAAAGCTGCCCAGAAAGCCTGGTGGAAGGCATCATCACATGTCAGCCCGAAGTCATCCACGTAGACAGCCACGAAAGCCACGAACACAGAGGTCACAATATAGTATAGGCACGGGTCATATGTGGACTGGGTGAAGTGCATTCCCTGATAGGTGAAGGACTCATGAATTTGTTGGCCAGCTTCTGCCAGGAAGCACCAGCCGTCCGTAGCCCGTAGAGAGCATAGAGCAGCTTGGCATAGCCATATCTGCCCTTATACATATACCCAGAGGGGAACCGCACATATATAGGAACCTCCAGACGGGCATGAACAAAGGCCTGACTGACGTCAAAGTGATAGACCATAACCCCCATACCAGCAAAGATAATAGACAGGATGAAGAGAAGGCGGAAGGTGGGCAGGTCTGCTACCGTGCATGCGGTCTCAGCTTGGGTGTAGCCCCAGTGCCATGTGGCAGCCACGGCCATCCGAGCTTTATGAATTTGGACGGGTGGCAGACCATCCCGTGGCTTCCAGGGCTTATTCAGCACAAAGATGGTGCTGGTGGCGATCTCACCGTCGGGTAGCACCTCCACCGGTTCAATCTTACCCTGGTCAATCAGAGGCTGCACCTCCCCACCGGTAATAGCCTCCTCCCACTGAGCCCCATCAGGCATAGACAGTGCCTGGCGGTACCCACCCGGCAGTGGCAGATCAGGAGCTGCAGTGTGGTACAGGCGCTCGGCGAGGTCAGCAGAGATATGACTGAAGCTGAGTGTGCCACCGGCTGGCAATGTACTGACTGTGTCCTCTGGTGGGACCACATAGTGCGGAAGGAGCCACTGGTCCTGCTCCGGGTGGTCGGAGAAGGGAAGGTGGCAAGCACTGTGGGTATCAGGGAACACCACCAGACTGGCACGGAGGTCCATGGCATAGGCACGTGGGGCAGTCACATCACCGTAGGCCATAGGCCGGAAGAGCACCCCATAGGACCTGGACCGCCTCATGTCCGTGGACACAATGAGTGCCGGATACAGCGGATCACCGCGGGCCTCCTGAGCCTTAGCCAGAGTCCAGAGCGGGTAGTGTTGATTGACACAGTCAATGACCCTGCGGCGGTCCAGCCAGTGGACCAAGTCAAACCAAGCAGTGCCTGCAGGGTCCGCCATGACATACTGCTGGGCGGTGGTCCAGAAAGTGTCTGCTGAACCAGTGTCAAGCAACTGCACGGTGGCATAGGTCTCACCGTCCCGGGTGTCATAATAGGCAGCCACGGAATGGACTGTCACCACCATGTCAGTGGTGTAGTCCCTCCACGGCTCCGGCCTGTCACTGGGCACGGGTGCGGAGTGCTGCTCGTCGGGAGCGGGGGCAGGGAACGATGACATCACCTGCCCGAACTCTGAGTAGTTTCTGATGAAGTCTGGCCGGCCTTCGGAGACAACTTTGTTTCTCTCCAGGTCCAGTACCTTGTAGGCCGAGGACCTGAGGCTGATGCCCACAAACCGCCCCTGCCAGGCCCGGGGGGTCCGCTTCTTGGAGACCCCCGGATGGCGGGCCCGCATCTGCTGAGCATCCATGGCCACAGTGCACAGGGTGCCGAATATCTCGATACGGGAGTAGGTAAAGTGATAGCCCATAAGGTGATAGAATGGCACCACGGCGTCCCGCCCATGAGGCAGGATATCCCATAGCAGGCAGGCATGACTGTCTGCAAGAGGCCAGTAGGTGAGGTCCATACCGGCTGTCTCCAAGAGTGCACGGGAGACCGACGAGATCTTACCAATCACATATTCAGCCATGAAGTTCTGCCAGTGCAGGGTGGGTGACGACTGCAGGTGTTTGATGCCATGGTGTTTGTACAGAGCCTGTGCTGCAGGGTCACACAGCTCCGGGGCACAATCAGTACGGAGAACCAGGCCAGTGCAGGCAAAGCCGTGATGAACAACATCTGCCAGGAACTGAGCCAGGATGAAGCTGTATGCCGACTTCTCAGCAGAGAAGTAGCAAAGTGTAAACCTCACAGTGAACTCCACAAAGGTCCAGCGGTACCTCGACCCGTCATAGCCAATAGGCGTGATCGGGCCTGTAGCATCAGCAGCCCACATAGATCCAGGCTTCTGAGCCTTGTATCTGTCAGCCGGAGGGTGCTTCGGACTCGGCTGCACTGTCCGCATACGGGCACACACAGCACAGGCCTCAGCACAGGTCCTGTGAGACAGCAGCTGCTCCCGGGTAACCGTAGTGCCAGGCCGGGCGATGTCAACACCAAGGTCCATGAGCTGAGCCAGCCTGAGACCATGAGCATGAGCATATGCGGAATGGCACCACCTCTCAGGGGTGAACCTCATGGATGTGTACTGATCACGGTAGATGATAGCCACCGGGAACGGGGTACCAGCAATGAAGACACGGTCCCCCCCGCCCTCCGAGCCAGCCGACTGAAGGGGCCGTCCAGCATAGGTGTGCTCACGACGGTAGCTGAATATGCCCTCTGTGCCAGCTGGGTACACATGTAGCACCTCCCAATGAATAAGGTGCTGCCTGAATGTACTGAGGTGTGACTGGGGAATCAAGAAGAGGAATACCGTGTGCTCGGGGTCGGTTGCAAAGTCCCGGTTGGCCTTCTTGAGCATCCGCTCACAGGTGAGTCTGTCAAAGGGCGGGTTGCCATATATATAGGCACCGGCCCAGAGGTGACCCCAGCAGGAATCAGACAGTGAATACCTGACTGGGCAGGTCTGGTTGTTACCCACGCCGGGGGGGAGGTCGTCTCCGAAGAGGGAGATGTCAAAGTTGTGTTCCCCGGTCTTGGCCAAGGCAGCAGGCGAGCCCTTCAGGAAAGCCCACTTGGCATACTCTGAGCGTGCCCACATCCAGTCACAGATCTCACCGGTGCGGACACGTGAGACAGTCTGGGTGAGGGCACTGGCCGCCCCCTCAGGGACCTCCGCCCACATATAGTCTGTGCCAGAGTCAATGATCCGATAGACACGGCCAGTAGGCAGGTGGGTGTAGGTGAGGGATACAAGGTCAGGGGACCCGAAGCCGAGGGATAGCATAACCCGAGAAGACAGCAGAGTGCGGCAGCCGGCCTTATAGTGTGAGTTTGGGAGAACGAAGTGGTCGATGGCGCCGTCCTGGACACAGACCCCATACAGGTGGAATGTCACAGTAGCATCCGTCCTGTGAGACCCAGCCGTGACCATGGTGAAGGCCACCGTACGGGTGTAGTCCACGTCGGTGCAGGCCGACAGGTCCCCACACATGACACATGTGGCTCCAGAGTCACACACGATGCCTCTGTCAACCCGGACGGGTGCAGGGACAGCACTGGCCAGAGAACTGAATCCAGAAGCAGCCCACTCCTCGTCGGGCACATGCAACGGAACTGACTCTGCACTGCCATAAACCAGAATACCAGTATAGCCAGCAGGTACCAGAGGGTAAACCACTGTAACTGACCCAAGCTGACCAGACAGTACACCAAGCTCCACAGAAGCATAAGTACCCACAGCATAACCAGAGACCAGACATAAGCCGGTATCACCGGTAGCCAGTCCATCAGCTGAGAAAAGCTGACCAGCAGAACGGCCGACGGACCCCCCTGCTGGCGGGGTAAGCTGACTGACTGACTGACTGACTGACTGTCTGACTGACTGCCGCAGACCCAGAGAATACCCAAACAGTAGTGCCGAGGTACACAGGGCCAGGCCACAGATAACCAGAATAGCAGTCCAGACCGGTGAGGAGCGGCGAGAGGTACGGGGCTCACCCGCCGGAGGCTGGGTTGTTGAGGGCTGGTGCCCGCCCGTCGGTGACTGGCGGTTGACAAGGTGTCGCCAGGTGCGTGCGGGAGTCCTGGCACCAACGGCAGGAAGACAGGCCGAGATAGCCAGACCCCAGGTGACAGCATGCCAAAGCACCAGAGCCCGTGGGTGCACCTCCAGCACAGCACCGGAGGCACCACCAGACTGCACCGCATCTGCCGTGCCAGAGAATGCTAGAATGCATAGCAGACTCATGTACATGTAGTGACCCGCCCCATAGGGCCTGCGGCCCGGGCCACCCGGACCCCTGGGTCGGGACGGTGGTGCCGTGCTCACCAGCTGCACAGCTCCAGGGAATTCGTTGTTGGTTGTTGTGATCCGCACGTCGGCTGCCGGCACCGCCGGCTGCTGCGGCTCAACACTGAAGTGCTGCATAGACATGGCAGGGTCCGAAGGCTGGTGCACGGCAACATGGAGCTGAGCAGGCGTCATCTCACCGTCGGGTCCGTCCCCATCGCCAGGGTCCCGGTACGAGTTGAACCGGTTGACTGCGTCATAGTACTGCTCCTCCGAGCGGCCACATGAATCCCAGATAGCCCACTCCGAGTCAGTCCACTGCTCCCCACTGTCAACGGCAGAGTGCGGCACCACGGCAGCCGCCTGGGCCGCGGGGACGTCAAGCGGTGCCTCCCCGAGCTCCAACGAGTAAGTGTACAGGCATGACTCATACACCTCCTCCTCCGGATCGAGGAAAGCCGCATCCAACTCTGACAGGATGTCTGCAATGGGCGTGCCCTCGGGGTGGAACCCCGCCACATGAGCACTCTGCACTCCTCCAGGGCAGTCACGGCGGAAGTGAGGGCCGCCGCAGTCCCAGCACTGGACCGAGTGGCGGCCCTGTGCATCTCGCGTCACCCGCAAGGCAGTCGGTGAACCACCGGATGCAGGCTGCCGCTGCCCCTGAGTCCGCGGCGGAGGGGCATGAGGGGAAGGGTGAGAGCCCTTCCTGTGTCCCTTCATGTTTTGTTGTCGATTCTTTCCACCGCGGGCCGGCCTGGCGCGGGGAGCTGTACCCCTGTCGCCCCCAGACCGGTGAGCACCCTGTCCGGCCGCCTGTGGCTGAGCATCCTGAGTCTGTGGCGGGTGCCTGGGCTCGTCACGCCTGCGGCCACCAACAATGCGAGTCTGCGGGATGCCCGCACGGGCTAGAAGGGCGGCAGAAGGGGACTCCCCAGAGAGAAGCGAGGCCGCCAATGCGGAGACCCCATCCTTCTTCTTCTTCTCCTTAAGCAGCTTCTTCTCCTCTGTTTTCTGTTGGTGGAAGGCTTTTACAGCCAACGTGAACTGCTGAATGCCGAGCGCCCGCTTCTCCCTGCCCTCGGCCGTTTTAGAACTCCACTCCTGTAGAAGGTCCTTATAGTACAGAGGGCACATGCGAAGGGTGAGGAGATCCAAGGCGAACCCCACACCCCACACATCGTCAGGCTCTACACCAGGTCTGAGCTCGGAACGGACAGCGGTGTGGTGCTGCATAAAACCCTTAATATAGGGCTCGGGGTCAACATCCTCCAGCAGCTCGATCGCAGGAGCCGTCTCGAACAGGTAACCATGGGAAACCCACGGCCTGCGCCGTCTGGCAACGGCTCGGCAGACAACCAGCCACGCACGGCGTCCATCATCCGGAGACACCGTAGCCGACTCCTCAATGAGCCGAAGGCATGATCCACGCACCAGCGACGTCAAGATGCGAAATAAAATGCGAGTGGCTTCAGGAAGAACAGCCGTCGTGAGGTCAGTCGGGTGGAATACCGTGTCAAACTGAAGGTTGAAATCGGTAAGTTGGGTCTGTACCGCTTTGGTGAAGCGGTCCAGTGCAACCTCTCGAGGCACTTGGCCTTTAATTTTGTCGATGTCAAAGACCCACTCCGAAGCCTTGATGTGAGTTGGCCGGCACTGGTCACGAACCTGCTGAATAATGCTGGCCCGGTGACCAGGCTCGCGGAGAATCGTCTGGCAGTCCTTAAGGAAGTCCCTGAGAACCAAAGCACCGTCCGAGTCATCACTGTCAAGCGGGCGACGCTTTACAGGTGTAGGGGGCACAGGCTCTTCAGGGCCGTCGCTGAAGGGAAGCGCCCTCCGCGTGTCGATCCCAGCCGGGACCGGCGTGGTAAATCCATCCGAAGAATCCACGGTAGTCATGGCAGCCGTAAGCGAAGCACCGGCGCGATGAAACCCTAACGATAAGGGCGAGCCCCCCTCAAGGAAGGGGCCAAATCTGAAATAAATTCAAAATCTGCTCCGATGCCCACGAAACTCGGTAACACGGCCGGGATTGGCGAAGTAAAAATATCCTCCAAAGGAAAATGTCTGAGCCCAACTACTCCGTAAGTTATAAGCGTCCAAAAACGGCCAAGTCTCCCGCAAGATTACAAAATCCGCTCAATATACACAAACAAGCGGCAAGCGTGGCGAATTAAGGTAAAATGTCACGGGTAAAGACGCATAGAGTTGCGAGGAAAAATGCGGAGCGGCGGGGGTGGGCGGAAAGTAGGAGTGGGAGGTCGAGGTCCTTGCGCTTGTCGATGTCCGAGGTCATGGCCCGTTTAACGTGTCGCGATCCACTTGGTACCAAACTCTGCGCAATGCTGCATACAATCGGGGGCCCCAGCGCTCTCTGACCCATCTTCTCCGTACTTCCCTCCGCCACTCGTCGCGCTTACCTCTCCATCTACGCAGTCAGTTGTGCCGCGAAAACGCGGCACCCCGCAACATTCTACCTACTCAGCCACGCTCGCCCCTCTACAGCTTTAGCCAGCCATTTAGTGGCTTTGAATCAAAACCACTTTAGGCAAGTGGTGGGCCTATAGCCTACTAGAATGTCCTAGTGACACAGTGAAAACGCTGAACGCCGTAGGGTTTGAGCGAGGCAATCGGGTATATCAAAAGATAGAAATGAATACACGACTCTCAGGCTATCTAAGCTCTGAGGCCGTCACTAGGCAATCATATCGTGTGTCACAGTCTAAGCTACCGAAGTCGAACTACTGAGTACAGGTAGGAAGTCACTGTACTGTCACTGTCACTGTCATACGTCATACGTGATACTGAACTACTGAATCTCAGCACCCCTTAATATGGTCGCGTGTCAGAGGAGTTGTCCTCACACCGCACCATACGTATTCAATGTGCCCTACCCATTTACGCCCACGGTCTGCCGCACCAACCCGAAACAACCTCAAAAATTCCAGCTACCACACCCCGTTTCAACCGAGCCACGGGTCCGGGGGCGCGCCTCGAGCCTTGAATAACAAGGACACGCGCACGCCTCTCCTAACCCACCGGCTGGGATCCTCACCTACCCCGACCGAAAATGCAATGATGACGAGTAGCCACGGGTACAGGGGGCGCGCAGCGAGCCTTGAATCAGGCCACGCGCACGCCGCTCCCGACCCACCGGCACCTCGTCGAGGAAAAATACCAATATCTTTCCGTCATGCAGCGTTACCTCCCGAGCAGAATACCATCCCTCTCCGACGGCGGACCGTATTTTAAGATAAGCAAGCAGGTTCATAAAGCAAATCATAAAGCCACAGAAAACTCACCGTCGGTTCTACAGGCTCTTCAGGAGCGCCGCCTTCTTCACCCGCGGGCTCCTCGTTGACGTCCTTATTCAGGTCCAACGCGGCTGCTGCACCGGCTTGGGCAGCTTGCCCCACAACCTGCACACCCGATAACCCGGCTGTGTGTGGGGGGGGGAAACAAACGCAAAACACGGCCAACGAAAAACGTCGGTCTAAGACCATGATGTTTCACAAAATTTAAACTGAAGCTCGCACCGGTGGATCTCCCCCGTTCCCGCCGTTGGAGCGTCCCGCCGCAGCAAGGAGTCTTGCTGCGCGATGGCTACCAGACGTACGTGCGGGAGGAGAAGACGCCATGTTTATTATATATTCAAACTTCAAAATTTCTACAATAGGGAAGGTGGTCAAAAAACCTTCTCTTTCGAAAGAACGAATAAGCCCCGCCCGCCGCAGTTTAAACCCTCGCCTGATTTGAAATCGAGTGTTCCAAGTATTTATTATTTTACAGTATATATGTCACATGCGTGGGTATGATGACGATCGCGATTTTGATTGGACTACACCACTGACAGGCTTTCCCCATTCACGACATTCCCTGACATATTTATAGTGCACGCGAGCCTTCGCGAATCAGGTTGCCACAAACTTTTATACCTCGACTGATTCAGTGTGTATAATTACTCATCGTCGACTGCGGTAGCATAATGATTCGGGAATAGAAAAGTGCAAAATGGGGAATAGAAATTTCAATCTGTTTTTGGGGAATAGGTTTGTGACACATGCATATGCGTCTAAAATTTTGCGTTTAAATTTTTAATAATGCGTTTAAATTTTTAATAATGCGTTTAAATTTTTCCCCCCCACCCATCTGTTCACTTTCGTTTTGCAAACATGAGGAAGCCTCCGAAAAAGTACACTAGGGTGTGCCTTTCTTGCGATAAAGGCGGGCGTCGTTGTACTATTGAACACACTGATGGTATGCATTTTATTGTCCTCTATTCAAGAAAGAGGACAGGGTAAAAGATTCTCCATCAAAAATGAAAGGTGCGTTGCCCTTGCTTTCCACGGTTCCCTTGTACAGTTGACTACATAATAAGTGTTAGGAACAACTTTGTTTGCGCAAGCAAGATTACGGGGCTTTCATTGAACCAGATACGGGGCTTTCGTTGAACCAGGTACGGGGCTTTCATTGAACTAGATACAGGGCTTTCGTTGAACCAGATACGTGGCTTTCGTTGAACCGGATATGGGGCTTTCAGTGAACCGGATACGTAATTCTACGCGAGTTCCTGACCACGATACCGAGTGTGCAGGCAATTCTGCTCAAATTAGAATGGGTTGGAAGCAAGATCCGTTCGGAATCTAGGATGCTTGACGGTTCTTGTGAGGGGGGTAATCATGGGCGTGATTCGAGCCAACTCGACTCACGCCCAACAGGGACGCATCCTGCACAACATGAACATATCACGCATATCATATAAGCATAATAAACACATACTGACCGTTTGGCAGTGCAATTTCACCTCTAGCGGAAACGCGGATGTCAACCGCGTCCACGTTTCCGCTAGGCGTTTCTTCCCTCATTCGCGCGCTCGTTTGCAAGAGAGCCTGGGCAACGGATGAGGGAAGCGTTAGCAAAAATAGTATTTCGTATGCGTTGTTTTCCCTAAACAAATTGCACAAACTGAACGGTCAACCACACATCTCGTTGTGGGATGACGCGTTCATTTGGCGGAAGCGGACCGTGGAATTTAAGGAATTTGAAACCCGCAATAGTTGCGCTATGGGGTTTCATCTTCTTTGAAGCGAAACGGGTACCCACATCATACTAAGTAGGAATATGTGATAATATTTTGAAGCAAAAGATTACTCAGATTAGTATTCAATCTTAGAGATCTTTATTTCGCTGGACAGGGGCACACTCCCGGAGAGAAAGCCTTCCGCCTTTAGTTAAAATTGCATATTTAACAAATCAAACAGTGAGTATTTTCTTTAAGTATTTTCAGACGGTAATACTTAAACACTGGTAATACTTAAACACTGAGTGTTGTCTCGCGTGTTGTCACCATGCCTTAGAAACTCACCATCTCACTCCCAAAGTGACCAAAAACCGTTCGATCGCCGATCGTTCGGTTTTTGGTCACTTTGGGAACGCGTCTGAAAATACTCAGTGTTGTCTCGCGTGTTGTCACCAAGCCTAAACTCGCGATCTTACTCCCAAAGTGACCAAAAACCGTTCGATCGCCGATCGTTCGGTTTTTGGTCACTTTGGGAACACGTCTGAAAATACTCAGTGTTGTCTCGCGTGTTGTCACCAAGCCTAAACTCACGATCTTACTCCCAAAGTGACCAAAAACCGTTCGATCGCCGATCGTTCGGTTTTTGGTCACTTTGGGAACACGTCTGAAAATACTCAGTGTTGTTTCGCGTGTTGTCACCAAGCCTAAACTCGCGATCTTACTCCCAAAGTGACCAAAAACCGTTCGATCGCCGATCGTTCGGTTTTTGGTCACTTTGGGAACACGTCTGAAAATACTCAGTGGTTTCGCGTGTTGTCACCAAGCCTAAACTCACGATCACTCCCAAAGTGACCAAAAACCGTTCGATCGCCGATCGTTCGGTTTTTGGTCACTTTGGGAACACGTCTGAAAATACCTGGAGAAAATACCAGACAGGTCTTTGCAACCAAGCCGACTTCAGTTCTCACATAAACGTACTGTACGGTTTACGCCCTCCCGAATCTGGAATTCACGGCCGTGAATATTAATTTCACGGCCGTGAATATTAAATTCACGGCCGTGAATATTTCACTGCACGTATGTATACCCCACACTGTTTGCGAGTAAATTAGATTGGGAAAACATTTTCCAACGTTCGTAATGCACATAGATATATCATTTAGACTCTTAGGTAGGAGTTTTTTGAGCTCTTGACTGAGCCGATCCGTGGCCGCATCAGCTCAGTTTGCAGTCGCGACTGCGAGCTAAGCTGAGAGGCCCTTATAACTTTCATGCACATCGCATCAAAACTCAAACAGCGGAGGGGTTCTCGTGCGTTCTAGCGCACGATACTTGGCACCAATATTGCTAACAGCAATATTGGTGCACCCTCAAACGCACAACCTCTGATGTAAGCTATGCGCAAAACGCGTGCTACACATAATGGGTTTGGGTACATGCAAACCCAAACCCAAACATGCCAAACAGCAAAGGGCTTCCCGTGAGTTCCAGCGCACGTAACTTTGCAAAAGTATCACTAAGATATATATCTTTTAGTTGCCAAAGGCCTAAGGCCTCAAAAGCCTTGTGCACGAAGCCATCAATTTATTTCTTTGGAGATTTATTGGGTTTGTGTTCGAGTTTACCCAAACCCAATACATGCCAAACTGAATAGCAATTCCCGTGCGTTATAGCGCGCGAAACTATGCACACATATTTACAAGACACATATCTTTCAGTTCTCAGAAGCTCAAGGTTTGAGATAACTTGTTGGCAAAACCATCAATTTATTTCTTTGGCAGATCTATTGGGCTTGGGTTCGAATGTTTCCAAACCCAATACATGCTAAACAGCGAAGGGCTTCCCGTGCGTTCTAGCGCACGTAACTGCGTAGAAATATTGCCAAGATAATTATCTTTGATATATTCGAAGCACAAGGTCTAAGAAAGTCTGTGCGCAAAATGGTATTACTATTTCTTTGACACAGATTTTAGCGTGATATACAAACTCATAAATCTGGGTCAAAGAAATAATATGTTAACTTCGCGCACAAGCTATCGCAAAACTTGCACTTCAGGAAAGTGAAATATATGCATCTTATCAATATATTTTGCAAAGTTACGTGCGCTGGAACTCACGGGAAGCCCTTCGCTGTTTGGCATGTTTGGGTTTGGGTTTCAAACCCAAAAGGCATCATGCCAGCACGCGGCCGTCTTTAATATACTCAACGGCTTGCCATATGCTCTTGAGGGTGCACTGATATTGATATGAACAATATCACTGCCAAGTTTCGTGAGAAGATTCTCACGAAAACCCCTATTATGCAAAGCCGCAAGTGGTTGAAACCATCTCACACCGCACCAACTTAGCTGCCAGTCGCGAAGGCTAAGCTGATGCGGTTGCGGATGGGGCCAATCGATAGCTCAAACGAAAGGTATTCACCTAATGAATACAAACGCTTTAGAATCGAATGGTGGAAAAAATTATGTTTCATGCTACATGCAAAAAATTGTTTAGAAGAAGGGGGTGTGCCAGACGCAAAATATTGCACACGCTGAACCGCTTGCGCTTGTACCTCCGGGTAACCGAGTACGCTAGTCAAACTGCTTGATTTTTTTTTTTTTTGGCGCTCGATTGAATTAATTAATGGTTACATGTGACATATCATCTATTCCCCAAAAACAGATTGAAATTTCTATTCCCCATTTTGCACTTTTCTATTCCTCGATAACCTTTTTTCCGTCGACTGCCAGACAAATCTTTGGCCTTTTACAAACCCAGCCTCTTCGAGTCATATCTCCTGGCATCGCGCCAGTCATTCTGGGGCTCTCGCGTGAACCCTGGGGCATCCTGAAGCGGGCTTGGTGACATTCCTATGTCATCGGGTGTATAATTCTACCGATTTATACCGACTTAAGCAAACTTAAGCAAACTTAAGAAAACTTAAGCAAAAACCTTGTTCTAGTGATACCCATCCCATGGTGCGGAAACCAGCTGTCGATGGTCACGGTGGGTTGCCTGCTGCGGGAAAATTGCACGGACTGAGTGCCCAGCCCGTCGTTTATATGCGGTTAAGGGGTCGCGGATGTACTAACACTACTGCAAGTACTTTCTTAAGTTTCTTAAGTTTTCTTAAGTTTTTCTTAAGTTTTCTTAAGTTTTCGATATAAACCCACACTATGCATATTTAAATCGGTACAGTTAGCTATTGGCCGACAGTATACTTAAGAATTATACTTAAGAGAACTTAAGAAAATGTAAGTACGTGGAAGCTTCTTGGTAGGAGGATATTGTCCACATGGCTCAAGGATAACTTAAGAAAACTTAAGAATCTTATCCAAATGTAAGCACGTGATTGGCTGGAATGTAGGAGATATGCACACGTGTAAGAAAGCTAGATGCTGAATATTTAAAGAAAAATGACACCCAATGACACTTAAGAAAATGACCGATGACACACACCCCACCCTATGACACTTAAGAAAAATGACCGATGACACACACCCCGCCCTATCACACTTAAGACAAATGACCGATGACACCCACCCCACCCTATCACACTTAAGCAAAATGACCGATGACACCCACCCCACCCTATCACACTTAAGCAAAATGACCGATGACACACACCCACCCAATGACACTTAAGAAAATGACCGATGACACACACCCCACCCTATGACACTTAAGAAAAATGACCGATGACACACACCCCACCCTATCACACTTAAGACAAATGACCGATGACACACACCCCACCCTATCACACTTAAGCAAAATCAGTGTCGACAACGGATCCGGGTCCAATCCGAATTCGTAGGACGGATCCAGAAATCTTTCAGGCTTCGACGCTTCGGATCCAGCAATTTGTTTGAATCCGTTCGTATCTGTACCTGTCGGAGCCAACGAAAATCAGGCTTCGTTCGAACGGATACACGAAATTTCAGGATTGTCACTGTATCCGTACTCGAAAATCCAGAAAATGTCTGGATTAGTCTCCGTGGATCCGTTATATTCCATGCTGCCGATCGAAAAGTCAAATGTCAAATTATCAATTGTGATATGAATTTCGATTGTCAAGGGATATAAACTAATCAAAATGTGGGCAAATGTCACGGAGTTATCCTCTTAGCACATCTGGGAAAGCAGGGCCATATTGGCAAACACCCTAAAGGATGTGGGTTCAAATTTTTACTTGGCTGGTTTGGATTCGCAGAATCGTCGGAATTGACGGATTTTTTACGGACCAGGATTCGATGCTTCGAATCCAGTAGAATTTCAGGATCTGCCCGTATCTGTATCTTTCGAAGCCGCTTAAATTGAGGATTCGATAGGTCGGATTCTGATTTGTGTCTGGATCCGGAGCAACGAATCCGGATCCGTTGTCGACACTGAGCAAAATGACCGATGACACACACCCCACCCTATCACACTTAAGACAAATGACCGATGACACACACC
>LGRX02010559.1:0-22841 GCA_001247695.2 Cymbomonas tetramitiformis
TTTCCCGGGCATCGTACAATTTCCCGGGCAAGCCAACAAAATTCCCGTGGCGCCGGGGGCGCCCCCCACTCCCATTTTCTCGGACTAGGTAGCCATGCCGCTGTAACTGTAAAATCTGTAAGTTAAAAAGTTTGGGTTTCGTGCGAAACGATAACTTTTTGCAAAAATAACTAAATCAAGTGATGAAAGACTCAGTTTGGGGTAGAATTTGACGAGGAAGACGTCGGTGACGTCAAAATAGTCGTGCGGTAAGCCATTTTTGCTGCAGGAACGGTGCTGCTGTCCAGAGAAGCAAAGGCGATGGAGATAATGTCGAACTCGTAGCTTGTGCGTACGCAAAAAGTTGTAGGGTGCCGGTGCTACCCCGCGCTCGGATGGTTCAACGAGCAAAATGTCCTCGGCCGCGATCGTCAACGGTGGCCAAAGATGAGGAGAGGCTGGTGCCGAATGTGCGAAGCTGGTGCTTGACGCCAAAAAATGTTGCGAGAGGCGCTGGTGCAGCCCCAAGGACCAAAGCCGCCTACCAAATGCCACGAACACAATCCAAGTGGAACGGGCCCATAACCTGATGAAGAAAGAGATATATATGAATATATATATATATGTAACTGCAGGGGCGGAAACGGACTACGTTCGGGCTTCCGGTAGTGTGCTAAGGTGAAGATGATAAAATACTGGGTGTTTTATTATCGCAGAGAACGGCGGAAAGCTGACTGCCTCCGTGGCACCTCAAGGCGAGGGGTGACAAAAGAGGATCCACAACTCCCCCCAGTATGGGGTGAAGTTGGGATTCCCATCACACCCATGCCATGATGGACTTGCCCCTACTCTTGTTCCCATAGCTTATGGACTAAAATAGACTTAGGGTTTGTAACATTTCTGGGGTCCAGAGTTTCTCCGAGCCTCTTCGATCAACTGTAACGTCGACCCTCGCGTGTCGCAGGCCGCGCAGCGGCCGCGCTCGGAGAAACTCTGGAAACAAGAGTAGACTTGCCCCCATGTGTAGTACAGTAAGTATGAAGTAGGTGCCTATGCCTACCGGAAGCAGTACTAGAGCCACGTAGGATTTATCATATGTTCACGACGATGGCGCTGACTTGGTCTGACTCGGGTCATCACGCAGACACGCGTAGATGTCAGAAGTAGGTCACGCGACGGTCAGATTGAGATAAACATCTTTGATCTTATCGTACGATAGAGCTCTTCCACTATCCACCTCCAGTGTTGCTGGAATCCGATGGGTGGTACCGGTAAGATTTCGACGGCTGCCAGTGGGTAAGGGGGCATTTAACCGATATATGCTTCTTAAGTATGGAATTTGATCCGACGGCTGCCGGTAGCTACTGGGTATCGCTACCGGTAGCTACCGGTACCACGTCGGATTTCTACAGCACTGTCCACCTCCTCTGCTCAGATTTAGCATTTACATTCAGATTTCAGAAGAATTAGAATAGCTCTGGAGAACACAGAACGAGATACAGATTCGAGAAAGCAGATTCTTCAGAGCCCTACTGTACAGTACTGTACTTGTATTCTAGATTTTCGAACATTCGAAGCAAGCAATGATAGCAATGCTTTGCCTTTGGAGTTTGGTGAACCGATCGAATGGCGAATCGAAAGAATCGAAGAATCGAAGAATCGGTGACAATGCAAGAGAACACGAACACCCGCACCCCGAGTCCCCGACCCCCCGATAACATTTATGAGCAGCATAACACATTGGCGACGATCCAGACGTCGATCTGAGGATTGAGGACGATCGCATGATTAAGCATGAGTACGTGTCTGTCATTCGATTCCCTTAGCTAATTCCACCCGACGGCGACGGATCGAGAGCAACAGATCGATGACTAGAAGCTCCAGCCGAAAGTTGGTAAAGCTGCAAGTCGATGACTGATGAGTCACGTTCGACTTCATTGTTCATAATTGAAAGCGGTTACAGACCTACACCTCTTCGTCTTGCGTGCATCCCTCGATCTTGTGTGCAGTGATTGATACCTGAGACTATCCTATTAGCAATGCAGCGCATTACTTTGTTGTTGGGGCTTCTCGCATTTGCAAATGCCGATTCCATCCCATTCACAAGTTGCGGAGGGGACGGCAGTTTGACTGCATCAAGCATTGATATCACCCCTTACCCAGCTGAAGAGGTCTGTTTCCTCTCGGTCCCCAACTCGTCAACCAACTGAGAATCCTGACCCTAAGCAAAGGATTCAGGAGTTCGAATATGGTTTTGAAAAAAAAAATATTGAAATTTCGCGACAACAAACCGTGTTTCTCATCAATCAGCCTCTGCACGTGTTTGGAAGAGTAACCTGAATGGCCTTTTAATATGTGCCAAAGTGCGTAGATTCTGCTTGTTGAAATAATTTTTGAGGCGCAGGGGAAGACTGTCGACATCACTATTGCTGCCAACACCAGTGCGTTTTCTGCCTGACATCCCAAAGATGGCCAGCCCTTGTTTCCACTCAAACTGCTGAGTTTTGATAGTTTCGTCTACGAGATTTTGTATAGTGACACAAGAGTTGAAGAGAGTTTTCTTTTCTTTTCGGTGTCAGGGCTTGTAATTTTTTTTGTGTAACCTGATAGTGATACTTTCTCTTGTGCCTACACAGTTTTTTGATAGTATTTTCTTCAAAACTACGTTTAAGTTCCGGCCTCTTTTGCGCGCAGAGGAACAAATCACCGATGGAAAAATTGATCTGGAGCTTAGCCTCTTCGGAGTGAAGGTCTTCACCGTGAAAGACGATGTATGCAAAGAGGCGACCTGGTACGCTTACCTCACCTTTGCACCTCACCTTTGCAAAGCTTCAAATCGTGTTGTGCCTTCAGGAGGTTCTCCGTGTCAGCGCTGCATCGGTGGCCTCTGCCGACTTATTTGGAGCTGATTTGGGATCTTTTTAAAAGCGGACGTTCTCACTGTTTTGCAGCCCAGTCGCCATTGGAGATTTCAACCTAAAGACCTCCCAGCCTCTGCCAAGCCTTGGCGTTTCCGCCACAATTGGCGTGAAGGCGG
Organism: Cymbomonas tetramitiformis; assembly: GCA_001247695.2. Classification (NCBI taxonomy): domain Eukaryota; kingdom Viridiplantae; phylum Chlorophyta; class Pyramimonadophyceae; order Pyramimonadales; family Pyramimonadaceae; genus Cymbomonas; species Cymbomonas tetramitiformis. The sequence continues at coordinate 3,017 of LGRX02010559.1, forward strand.
TCATCACTGACCAAAACTCCAAGGAGGTCGGCTGTTTCCAGGTAGTGTGAGCCTGCGGGGTACCCTGGGGTCCTGGAAAAGTATGGTGTGCATCGCGGAAGTGGACACCGCTTCTGAATGCGGAACACTTTTTCAGTGCTATTCTTGTTATTATTCTTATCCGAGTTTCATTTTGGTGGATATTGTCCAATTTTGAATGCCAAAATACCGAAGAGTATTTAGAAGATCGCGTTACGAAAGATTTTGGAAGCATCGTTTCGGATAAAGTGGGTTGATAAGGAAATAGTCCCATGAGTGTTCTAAAGATATATGCTGCATCGCGAAGGAAAAGCATCAGAACTGACTCCGATTGTTCTACTCGCAGCTGGAATTGAAGGTTGAGAAGGCGCAAACCATGTTTGAGAAGACCAAGAACGCGCTTGGCTTTGGCCGCAAGGGACTGTTCGGCCGTTAAGCGGAAGACTTCCAGTGAACGGTCGATAAGTTGCAAAACTTCATCTGAACTACTCGACTCCAAAGTTGTAAAACCGTCTGTAAAGTGCCTGCAAGGTCCAATTTTTTGGCCGGAAACTAGACGCGAAAGTGCGTGACTTTTTTTTGCTAAGATATTCGGAGCCACCTATGCAACTCCATGCATGCACGGTAATGTATGAATGTCACTCTTTTATGTGTTGACCATCCTTTATCCCTTATGTGCCGATATTATTTTTCTGGTTCAGGGTGTAGCCGACTCTTGGTCCGCCGATGCTCTTAGACCTACCTACATCTCAACCTGATGTGGGATTGCTTCTTCTTACAAACCTTGCGGGAGGGTTGTTCCCCGTGATATAGACGTGCAATCCTTCCTGTTATTGAACCTGCCTTTTAAGAATACGAACGCAGTATGCTGAAAGCTGGAAGCTCCACGAGAGCGTAAGATTTTGGAAAGTGCAGCTTGTTTCTTCCTCATAAACGAGGGCACACGATTGTGGTGCGTGAAGTTTTCTTGAGGCATGTACCTTTTATATGTTCAGGGTTTCCTATCTATGTGTGCACTCCGGGTCACGGGGAGGGGCGAAGGGGGGTTGTATCTTGATGGGTTTGCGCGGTATTTGCACAGTATGGTGGGAGCTATGCAAGATGCATGTTAAAATTGCATGCAAAACGTCTGCAGGTCCTATTTTGGGGGTATAGTTATGGCGGTTATCCCACCTCCCCAGGACAAGTAATGTACATATGGCAGTTTTTCAGTGTCAAAGTTGATCACTTATATGTTTCTAACAAGGGAAAGTATTTTCCTAAAGCATAGCGCGCCCCGGAGGGCTCATCTAATTCGTATCAACAAAGGGAACCGCAACACGATAAACTACGCAGAGAGCTAAAACGTCATATTGGCGGAGAAACAGTTGTGGCCGCGTCGGTGGTGTGGAGCTGAGACTATGGTGGTGAAACGGGGTGGGGTGGAGGGGCAGGAAGGTGGGGGTGGAGGGGGAGGAAGGGAATTCAATAATAAGGCCGCCCATCGCCCAATAGTTTCTACAAGTCGTTCCGTTAAAATCGCCACATCGGACATCCGGTCGTATCTCTTCAATCTCTTCATGCGTTCGTGGCATCTTACGAGCAACGCTTTCTCACCCATACCTTACGATGGTTGCACAAGTTGCGTAGATCTCGATAGGGTGCCGACGTAACACGACTTGGGTAGCGAGGAAGGGGAAATTTAAAACTTTCTCCTTCAGCACCATGCATGCAATCGGTAGTTGATCCCTCTTGCACATTTTTTTTTGTTGGGTCAAATTGTTGTAGCCCGGTTTGGCGCCCAATCGGGTATAATGGTATTCAGGGTTACAACTGAAGGGCGAATGAAGGTGTTGAAGTGTTAATTTCTCCCCAAAACTGTGCCCTTACAAAAACACACAGGTTTTGTTAAAGGATGCTTAATTTACCAAGTTGAGAAAGAATATTGTGTATCACACGAACATTTTAGACGAAAATCACCGCCTAAGAAATCGGCGACGGTATTAGTACCGCACGAGGAACTATCAACTCCCCTAGCTCAGTGACAGAGCGATTGGACTAAAGACCACGAGGTAGCGAGATCAAGTTCCGCCCGCAACAAAAAAATGTAGTCCAACGCTTGGCATCGTGACTCGTGATAGTTGAATCTTGATTACTATTGCTGATAAAAAGCCGTAACACCTTCCTCGCAAATAGCCCGCAATAGAGGGATTCAATTGCACTTTGGCTTACCACAAAGCGACTGACGGCATGTACCAAGCAACATTAGTTATATAATCGAATAATATTTCCGCCTAGTATCATAACGTAAGATTTCGTACGAATAAGATGGGTAAAACAATGAAGACAATCTTGAAGTGAAAATTAAAACCTAAACCCGCTCGGTCGGTCGGTCATAGCACTGTATTGAGCATAGTTTCACTACGGCCCGGCGGTTGGTCACTAGGATCTGTACGGACTAGTCCATAGTGCTGTGATCAAGGGCCTACACCGAGACTTTCGCGTTAGGGAGGGCTGCCTGTAAAAATATCAACACACCACGCCCGTACATGAGTGTGGTGATCGACACATCAGGTTACTCAAGTCATGATAAGTCGTTAATGGCACTTGACCATATACACAAATGTGATGTTGTACTATTACGATATAATGGGTGAAGTTGAAAATGAGCTACAGTCATAACGCACTGCTACTTAAATACGTGTACTACGTACATCGTATATGACGCAGCCCGTTCTAACACCCCGATCACTTTGGCGAGCGTACCCCGGATAATCGCATATGTCACATTCGATGCTTAACGCATCACGCAACGTCGAAGTCCCTTTTGTAGTACGGAATATCAGTTATAGTGCGGTATTGGGCATAACTTGGTCATACGACCTCCGGCAAATGATGGCATATGAGGTCCTAGCTGCAAATTCTGCTCGTGGGCGCGAACTTGGCTCGCGCCGGGAAAATCAGGGATTCGGGCCCGAAGGGCCAAAGTAGAAATTCAGGGATTTTGCCCCGCAGGTTCAAGGGATTCAGGGATTTGGCCCGCAAGCCAGGGTAGAAGGCGACACCATTCGGGGATTTTACCGCAATAAATGAGGCGGTAAAAAAACTGACAGGGCATTTTTTCTGACACCACGACTATCGTGTTATTATAAAACAAAATACATCATTTTGCATTTTTTCATGTCATATTTGACAGACAATCTTTACAACGGTGCTCATGCCGACAGGCGCACCTCATCCTCACCTCACGTCCGTCGCGTCGGCGAAGAACGTACAATAAACCGAACCAAGCGAAGGAGAACGCGAAGGTGGAGACAGCACATACGACTTACGTTAGAGAAGTCCGTACGTCTGCTTATCAGCAGTCGACGCTCGTACTCTAAGTGGCACGGACTCGGTGTCACTGCGTAAGGATGGCACTTAAATGCCGCTTCTGCCCGCAGTCATTTTCTCGGAAGGACAATCTGCAGGATCATATTTCTCGTATATTATTTCTGATATATTAATATTTTGACATATTATGGTATTCATTTTTCTTCATATCTTGATATCTAGTTCATGAAGCTTGTGTATGTAGGAATTCAACTATATTTCAAAGGCGAGCTGAAATAAAGTCATGTGTATGGCATTAAGGAATAGTCTGAGTGGACGATTAAGACCTAATTTATCTTTAAGGAATCTATGAAAATTCGAAAAGGAATATTCCATATTTTAAAAGAATTAGCTTGCGGCGGGCAGTTTGGGATTTTCAGGGAAATGCCATGCCGGCTCGCACATGACCCCTGGTCCACTATGACAGGTGCTCAGCAAACGCGGCAAATTGTCGTTAAATGTATCGACTTGACAATAGGAATTCTGACCGAACCTACAACCGGAGCCCCTGCCGCGGCCACTTGGCGGCACACTATACAGGGCCATTTAAACTGTTGTCGCCCCGCTAAATGTTGCGTTCACTCATTTAAAATGTTTTTTTTTTCGTTAGACACGTCCCTGCAGCTCATTGTTCACATACGAAGCGATAGAGACCGGACTTCGAGAACGGAAACGCGCACTTTAGGCGTGCCTGGAAAATGTTGTTGCAATGAAACGGGGAGCCCTTGTCTGAACGGGGTCAATGATGCTTAACTTTTTGCGTAGAAAAAGGTTTGTGTTTCCGAATTTTGAGTTATGCCCTCTATTTTTGCTGCCTTCTGTTTTCGTAACGTGGGTTTTGCAGTCACTGGGTGTAAATTTGAGGTTTAAACCCCTGTGCGTAGAACCCTGTGCTGACGGGTTCCGGTGGTGCTGTGCGATGGAACAGGGCCGTATGGAAAGCTTACCGGCCACGGACCGTCTCTGTGGGCGTAACAGCGACTTCTAGCAACGTTTTCTAGGTGCGCTTCCCTGGCTCGGTAAAATTTCTTTCACTATGCCCCTGAGCGCGGAGATCCTCAACAGATGAGTTGTTGATGCGCCCCGCACGTGTAGTGAACTAGCAGTTGTTCATAGTTCGAATAGTGCCGTGTTTTCTGCGACAAGGGTGCTTTCGAGTGCTTTCTAGTACAGCAACCGAGCTTTCTAGTACAGCAACCGAGCTTTCTAGTACAGCAACCTTTGCTTCCAAGTGTTGCGTATTTTAAGGTGGTTTGAGAGGCAATCTGGCGGTTTCGCTAGGAGCAAAACCTCACCCCTACAGTGACCATGGGTGACTGGCGGCTTGCACAGTTTTTGGCAGCCACATGCGAAACTCGCAAAAGCCGCATCGTCGCATAGGTACGTAGTGTGTTTATTTTTCCAGGGATCAATTGTTGGGCGCAGTTGGTGTTTCGGCGGTTCAAAGTGCAGGCCGGTTCCAGACCACTGCAAGTTCGACTGCTGACTGGGGTTTTCGTATTTCTTTATGAGCGGCCCGCAGGTAATATTCTGTTCTTCTCGTCACCAATAACAGCACGGAGTTCTATTTTCTTCCCTTTCATATTTTCCTGAGTTTTGATATTCGTCAGCGTGTGCACGATGGATTATCCCGACCGCCGTTTGCCGCATCTCAAGGTATATGTGATGCAACAGCCTGGGTAGCAAACTTTGGGATAAACCCCAACGTACCGCACCGTGCTCGCTCGACTGCCTAAATAGACAGCCAAGCGAGCCAACCGTATCGGAGAAAGAATATATATTCCCGGCGCTGACTGGCTGGGCTGTGCACCGTGGGTTGTGGGAGCAACTTTTTGCAGGACGTGCCGAGACTCCGAGCATCGAGACTACGCAAAGGAGTTCGCTAACGAAACGACTTTTCGACGGTAAGCTCCTGTGCTGAATCCCTGTTCTCTGCAGTGCCGTGCTTTTGATGTGTCTGAGCCGGGGTGCATGGGTTCAGCATCCAGGTGAGAGCGCAGAGCGAAGGGAGCTGGCGAAGAAGCATGGTGTGTAGTAGATTTAGGCATAGGTTTAGGAAGCAGAAAACATTGAGGATTAAAAAGCATCGGTATCACTGATTTGTTTACTAGTGGCTAGTATACACACTTGGCTACTACCCAAATTCATAGTCCTACCACACGAGGACCACCGTACAATGCGTAATATGAACCCATGGTATACTCAAAGTGGTCAACCTACTGTTTTCATATGTTATCTATGTGCCAAATCAATTTCCTAAATGATAGGGTAGGTTTCATCGCGTTTAGTTGGACGCTTTTAATCGTGTGCATGTAGGAGGGTGTTTTTGCTAAAGTCATAAAAAAGCCGGTGGTCCTACCACAAAGACCACCGTGTCAGAGGCTAGATCCTTCTAGATCAAATCTGATGGGGCTAGAAGGAAATTATATCGTGCAAGTTTATGACCGAAACGAAAGTTTGATGCCATGATGGGGATTATGGGGGCATGCGCACAGCACCTCAACGCCCACACGGATGCACGCGTAAGGCTTTCCTAGGAAAACTGCATTTTCCACTTCTTAAAAGTCAGGGTTGTCCATCTAAAATGGTGCATAACTATCATGATATGCTTCATATGGTCAACATTGAGCTTTTGGAAAATCAATTTATATGTTAAGTAAAAGATAATATCATTTGGGCCCATTCCGGATAACACGTATCACCTATTGCCAGGTTATTCATATCAGGTAAGAGCACAAAAAACATTTTCTACCGCTTGGATCAAAAATGATTTTCCGGGTATAGGGTAACGATGAAGCCATTTTGAGAGTATATATAATAATTCCACCTTGAATCAAGGCCCAATTCTCATTAGTATGGAGTTATAGTTGCGATAAGAATGCGGCCCAGGGGGCTCTTAGTCCAAATGCTATTGGTAAAAATCATGAAGTAAGGGTACCATTTTAAGCACCTCTTTGAATATGTGAAAATAAGCAACCAAGATTTTCATAGGGTGGGTTTTGGGTTTCAGGCGCTATCTAAGTGCAAATAGTTAGGGTTAAGTTCATTTTCGAGTTATTCACTCATCATTGCAGCACTTCTAAACAACATAAATATGCTTTAAACCTCTAAGAACTATTAGCTATTGCTATAATATTTATGCTAGGTGGTACTAGCGCTAATGCTGCCGATGATACACCCACTGGCACGTAAATTAGACGACGACACGAAATTGAGGCGTACCGTGCGTTGACACTCACCATACAACCCGTGTTGTGGTTACGGTGCGTCAAGCGTGCTGCCCAGCAGCCTCCCGGCCCGTGCGAGTGCTAGTGTATCCTATTCTAAACGTTCCAGTTGTGTGAGTTCATGCTCTTATTCTTGAAACACGCAACATGAATGCAATCATGGAAACGCACAATGCAGGGTTGCAGTGTGGCCATTGCCTGGAAGTCCTTGTGGTAGGACCTGAAACGCGCGTAGTCCTATGACAAGGACCACCGTTTCACGATTTTTTGGGGGCCGTCAGATGGCCTCTAGAGGTCGTATCCCATGAGCTCATGACTATTTGGCACCTATATATTGGTTGGGTGGGCGTGGTTAAGTCAGAAATCGCTATATATATCGCGTTTGAATGCAGCAAAGTCAGGCACCCTAGCTAGGGGGGTGGGTCAGCCCCCCCTAGACGTACGTTAAGATGTACTGCTAGGGCGGGGCAAAACCCTTGTCCGGAATTGGGGCCTTCCCCCCCAAAGCAATGTTCGCCTCCCCTAATGAGACTACCATTCAGTGGCTAGGCGCCAAAAACACCAAGAGGACGGTTAAAACACTTATAGCAACATCGGTCCTTCGTTGAGATAGGACTGAAACGGGTTTCAGTCCTATCTCAAGGACTGTCGGTCAGTAGCCACTTGAAGGACATATTATGCCTTCTTAGGCATATACAAGTGATATGTATTCCTTCAAATGTTTACTTGATTGCTCCGCGACCTGCTGATGTTTTCCCGACGCTGGTGGCCGACACGTCCTTCCTTATTGCCTAGCCGCTCCTGCTTCTATGCCATTTGGAATGCTTCTTGCTCTTGCAGGCAGTCATGAATGAGGGGAACAGACTCTTGTAGATCGCGTTCCGAAGGCGTTGCCTTACTCATCGACGTAAATGTTTTATTATTATTATGATTGCTGAGCTTGCCTGCGCAAGAATTGATCCTTAACACTGTGAGCCCATACCGGGCGGTGCTTAACCCTGTGACCGTTCACCGTTGACCAAACTTTGACTGAAATTTCCGAAGCCATCGACCGTCCGATTTTCATTTTTTGCAGAACTGAGGAGCTCTGGTCGAGGAGCTTCCATCGGTATAAAGGTCAGATTTGCGCTATGACACGTCCTACACGAACACTCAGGGACAACAAACCATTTGTAGGAATTGTCACATGGCCCAAAGAACTCACATTGATGGGATATCTTTTGAAGCATTTTGGACAGGTTCTTAGCACCATAGGGGTCCATCAGAGAAGACTGAAGCCTCTCCTAGAGAAACTTTCCAGGTTGTGCAGATACCACACTCGCGTTAGACGAGACGCCTTCCTTAATGGTAATGCTAGAGTCGAGAATCATGACCCTCTCAGAACCACACTAAGCCGGAAGACTGGTATCACAGAAGAAGAAGCTGTTGAAAGAGCAAACATGTCTTTCCTAACCTCCCCTGAATGATTTTCATCTCTACGACTTCTCCTCACTCAGATGATTTCTTGATTTACACCTCCCCCCCCCTCCTACCTTAGCTCGCCCCCTCCACCCCCACACTCCGCTCCCTCCACCCCGCCTTCCCGACCCTCCACCATCGTCCCTCCTCCGCCTCGCTCCCGCCCCCTTTTCCATCACAGATGCAGCCTCGCTCCACCTCCACCTCCTCTGCTGCTTCTCCGCCGGCACGGCCTTTTTAGCGCTCTGCGTAGTTTTGCCTTGCCGCGGTTTCCTAGGTTGATATGACCTAGATGAGCCCTTCGGGGTGCGCTATTAGGACGTGACTCCATCTGTTCTTCAGTTGCCTGCTTGCAGGATTATGGCGGACTCATGACTTTGTCATTATTCTCAGCGTAAATGTTATATTATTATTATTATTTGCAATCTTGTAATAAAAAAATCGGACCGGCGATTTGTATGCGACCCATCGTCACGTGTCATGCCACCTGCATTTCACGGTTTCCACCAGACGTGTTTTAAAAGTTTAAGTCACCTGTCGGACTACGCAAGCACCCTTTTGCACTATACAAGTGATGCTTACGCTCGCTTTTCCCGCAAGCCGCTTCATTCTTGTAGGATGGATTAACCAAGTGCCGTCCGGGTGATCTTTCGGCTTCATATTTTTCGACTTCTTGGTATCGAACTGAGGACAAGGACTAACGCATGCTCACTAAAAGCATTTCGTACTTTAATTTTCAAACATCAAAATCAGGCTAGACTACCTTTCAAAGAGAATGGTAGATGCATCTTTCTTGTTTCTTTTCTTTCGCACTTTGTGCGGTGTTCTTGGGAGCAGCGACAGTAACGCGTCAGCGACGCCGTCAGGAAGCTGAAGTATTCTCCCTGCCGTGTTCAAAAGAAGAAGTGATCAAACTTCGCTCTCGATTCGATTTTGGGAACGCGATAAGAATCCTTGTTCTCTGGGCGTTATGCAGCTTGGCCAATCGAATAATCCATAGTCCGTTTTGTAATGCAATGCTTTCTTGCAGATGCGGAACACTATGGAAAGGGGGTTGGCGGGATTGCAATGTCCACAACATGACAGGACCGCAGTGTCCGTGGTGCACAGCGTGGCTAAAGCCAGCTTTGCACTGGTATCATGTCTTCGACAGCGCTCTAGACCAAGATGGGGCGCCAATCTTAGGAATGATGTTGTCGACCTGGGTTGTGTACACCAGTGCCATGCAGTCACTGCTCCAACAGCAAAAGGCGGTCAAAGTGATCTCCCAAGGCCTCCAGAGCAAGTGGAGCAACTTTAACCCTTGCCAGTGCGTATACATTGTTCTGGTTTTGGTATTGCCCTGTATTGCACTGTCCGCATACTGTTTCACGGCTGCTAGTGTAGGTTACGCATGGAAAGTATGTACGGACTATCCATACTTCTTTTCAGGAGTCCAAGGCGAAGAGGTATTGATATCAACAACCGACGCGGTTGGAGATATAGCAGTGGCCTTGACTTACTCGCCTCCATTGCTGTGGGAACTATAGGTGGGGTTCTCTGGTCTATGCTGCTCGCCGCGATGCTGTCATGACCTGCAAAGATTTTTTTGGGCTTCCGTCTATATTGTTCAAACCATTCCATCCACACTGGATAATGTAGTTTCAAGACCCGCAGACTCTTCGCTTGCAGGGATACATTCAGGAACTTCTAGTAACTTATCACCGAGCCCCTCGTCTCACGACGTACGAGCTTATAAGCATATCCAACAATAATGAACAAGATAGAATGAGCAGATGCTGTATACCTTGATGAAAACCTCCATGAATGGTGCTTGCTTAAGAATAGAGGTCACAACCATCAACTTGCCCCTATCGTGCTATCCACCACCCATCTTTACGACCGTGTGCATTACATCGGTACTTCTCTGGTATTTCTGTCGCTTCCGGCAAATCGTTGCCGTCCAGATCATATTTCGAGTTTTTGAGCGGGACCAAGATCCAAAAGCTACACTTTGAAACGTTGGACACCAAAGTGTATCGTTGGCGATGATATGCTCAGTCATCAACAACACTGTCACCGGTGCACTGTGATTCGCCACAGCACAACTTATTGCGTTAGTAGCGAGCTCAATGGTGTGCGAGTGTCCCAAGATAACGCTTTGTGGGGGTGACAAATGCTTCGTGTAGAGGAGGGTGAAGCAAGATATGGGTTCCCCCCACGCCTGAAATTGCAATTTTCCCATTGCGGACCGCCTGTTGTTTAGGCCCCCCCAACAACACGTTAGGCCTTTAGCCCACCCAAGAACACGACCGCAGTTTTTAAGAACACGTCCACCCACGCGTGTATAACATACATTATTACCCTCCTCGCAGATTTTGTTTGCACAGATATGCATATGTCATGTCGGATAATTCCATGAGTACCGAAACAATCATCACTAGCGAGAACTCACCAAGTTTTCAACTTTTAAGCCAAACTGTGTCTCCCTCCTCGCTATCTGCTTGGTGCCCCAAGCCCAAGCGTGTCTTCCTACATCATGTCAAGGATACTTGTTGGTTGTACTAATCGATGCCACTAATTTCTAGATAAACATTTTTATCTTCGATTATTGAATGACCGAATATGTAACATCAAGTGGACCTCGACCTACCGAACGACCCCATTTCATCCACGACCTGTATGCAACCGAGTTACACACTACCTGGTACAATTGGCAGTCGCAACGATCAAATCACATCTCGTGTCATCGACATGTTGAATGGAGAGCATAAGGAGCCAATTAAATCAAAATGCTAAACCAACGAACGGACTGACGTCGTCAACAACTTGAACGACCGATATAATAATTGGCATCATCCACGGCCTCAACGACGGAACTAACGCACCAACGAACTAACTCACCCAATCAACAGGGACGTCGACATACCGAACAAACTCATATCATCCGCGACCTGAACGCTGACTGACCTCACAAAGAATAATCGCACCGGCGATCGATTGCGTGTGTGAATAATTCCGTCCACCCGACGTTCATATCGATATGATATATTTTGATACTGCTTTGATATATCTACATTACTGTATATAGAACTATCTACATTACTGTATATAGAACGAAAGTGCCAGGTACATGCCGTTTTTTTAGATATCGCCCGAAATCCGCCAGTAAGTATATACAACCAATATTTTGTATATTGTTGGTTGTATTATGAAATTATATAGTGGGAAATAAGCGATGTTCCGTAGAAGATTGCTGCTACAAGCTTCTCTCCACCCAGCAAATTTGATTTTTTACCATGCAAACGTATTCGGCATGCAATTAGCAAAGGCAACCGCAATCACGCATAAACCAAGCGCATACCATATCTTCATTTCCGAATTTCGCACAAGCTATTAGTCAGACATCAGCAATATTTCCGCTACCCCTTCAGTAGACATTCTAAGATATTCATGACGAAGGCCTCCTGTATTTTACGCGCATAGGCAAACCGCCTTTAATCGGTAATGTTAGGCTGTTATCATACGTTATCTGTGCCGGGTCACCATCCAGCTCGACGGTCATGTCCCGGAGAACGGTCGCAAGCAGAATCCCTGGATGCACCCCCATACTCGCCGCCACCACTCACGAGGACAACAATGTGACTGCACAGCTGGGCGTGGCTGATAGGCCAATGTGTGAGCTGCAGTAAACAGAGCTTGCAATCTCGAAGAGCTTGCCACTACTAGGACAGGGAATGGGATGTGCTTTAGTAGCAGAAAGTGCCTTATTTGCGTGTGCGCACACTGCACAAATTTTCCATTATGGTACACGCCAATAATGGTCGTGACTCGGGTGTCAATGGCCAATGGACGCAACTGAGGCGTGAATGGGCAGCTAGTACAGTAGAGGGTACATGGTTTAGGCCCAACGAGTGATCTTGACAAGGTACGATGAAGCCCATCGTCTAGGCGCTGTGCAGTACACTTTGCAAGTCACCTGCTTCGAGATAGGCCATCTCCTTTCCCAGGCAGGTGCGCGGGCCAGCCTGGAAAACACCCACTCCCCTCGCCTCCTGTATCCAACCCACTGCTAGTTGCTTCCAGCGCCTTGGCTTTGAAGGACGAATAGCAGCTCTGCTATATTTCACAGGTCTTGCCGTTGGAGGTCGGGGTGGTCTACTTGGTGGTGGCGAGCCGACCGTTAGGGGCTTGAATCTGTTTGGGGCGGATTTCAAGTGGAGGACTGAGGATGTGGGCACCTGGAACACCGGGAACTTGTACATGTTGGGCTGCATGAAGGCGCCCTCGTCGTTGATGTGGCGCTCGGGGAGGAAGGTGAGCGGATCCTCCCACAGCTTCGGCGAGCGCCCCATGACGTACACCTGTACAGGAAATTCCCTCGGTAAGAAGATAAATAAATCCGATGATCATCACTATCCTCTGGTCAGTCCCGCGTAGGCTCTTTGATATGTGCTGCGTTGCGCTGATTCACTCTGTGCAGTCTCAGTCTCAATCGCTCGTTTATAGCACGCGGCTCATCGAGCAGGTGGCATGCCGTGGGCAACATCGCAATCACTCCGGCGATGGGCGGCAAGCGGCGCATGGAGATCGCACACTCCCACCCACGACTCGGATGCACTTACCTGGTACATGACCTGCTCGCCCCTCCTGATCTCAGTGCCATCTGGCAGCACGTCATCTGCCACCGCTATCTGATCTCGCGAAGCCACCCATTCGTCCTCACACCGCAAACGAATGCCCCGGCTTTCTCTTGAATGCGTGTCACACGGCAACTGTGACTCCGAGGGCTACAAATGACGCAGGGCACTCATCTGGTGCACTGCGGATGGCAGTTGGGTCAGGCACTAAGAGAAATAATCCTCGGACTGTAGCCCCGTGTTCCCATCTTCTATCAGATCGACGACGTATGCAAAGGGCGCAGAAAAGGGCAAAAAGACGTGCCGAGGCACATCCGATGCAAGCAGAGTGTCACCCGCCCCAAGTCAACAATAAGAAAGCATGGCGGCACTCTTCACAAAAGTCGGTATGCCAAAATGTAAGCATGATTTAGCCCCCCCACAAGTCGGTCAAATGCAAGCATGGTGTCAGCCCCCCACAAGTCAATTAATAAGAAAGCATGGCGGCACCCCCTACAAGTCGGCGGAGTCATAGATTCCTAAACGGACTGCCCCAAGCACGGGCACAGAGAACGCGAGCATCGGCCAGTGCACCTTAAAGTCTTGAGGCACTGGAGGGTGCAGGCGCAGCACCTGCCACACCCGCCATTGGTCCTATGACAGTCGTCACGCGCATGTGCCGCTGCGCATTGAGAGCTCATCATGCCATTCCAGGCGGCGAGATGACAGGATGACATGATGGCATGATGACATGCCGAACGTGGTCTAATTACCACGGGGACTAATGGAGAAATGCACCACAGCATTGCCCCCATCAGCGCCTGCAAATAGATACAGGTAGCTGCCTACCCCTCCCCCCCCATGGCACGCGCACATAGCTCAGAGAGCTGGCCCTGCACGAGGAAATAAAAAGCCAAATCGGATCCACCGATGAGGCACTCGCAGCGATGCTGCTACGCAAGTTCCCCGGCTTCCCAGCGTGAGCGGGGCAGTCCACACGTCGGCGCTGAGGATTGCACAGCCTCTGCTTCTGCCGCGCTTGCCACCTTCGTCTTGGCGTCTCCAAGAAGGGATTTCCGCTCAGCATTCAACAGCTGCATCAAGCTGAGGATTGCACAGCCTCTGCTTCTGCCGCGCTTGCCACCTTCGTCTTGGCGTCTCCAAGAAGGGATTTCCGCTCAGCATTCAACAGCTGCATCAAGCAAGAGGGCGGCGGTCGAGTTGAGAGCCAGCTCCGCGCAGCACGTGCCTCCGTCAGCACGGCGTTGAGGTATGGCAGCTTGCGGATGGAGTCAAACGAGATGGGCGCCCCTCCGAGGCCGCTGTACATCGCATTAATCTCTTCCGCCAGCTTCTCCTCCACCTGCATCAACGGTGGCAACGTCGGGAAGGTATACATCAACGGTGGCAACGTCGGGGAGGTGTATGTCTGAATTAGAGATGGCCCTCGGGAGTAGCGCTGATACTCTGGCAGCCGCTTCCGCGAGTGACTTACTTATGGTGCCGCGGCCAGGCACTCCAGACACTCACCTGCTCAAGGCAGCCATGTCCCGCGTGGGCTCTCACACGAGTCGCACGGACCAAGCACACGCAGCTGTTCCCTGCGGGTATGTTGCGCGCCGATGATGAGAGGACACGAGACCAGACACAGGCGCTCCCAGCGCGCGACGTGCGGTGGCCCTCACGATGATGTGCCATCCCAGATTCCTCCGCTACCGCCACAGCTCGAGAACTGTGCGGATGCGATGCTGATTGGAGTCGAGGGAGCTCGCGGGATGGCGCACGGCCCACACGTGAGGGCACTCGGCGAGGCGCAGCACTCCTCGGATTGAGCCGGAGAATGGAAGGGGCGGATTGAGCTGGAGAATGGAAGGGGCTGATTGAGCTGGAGAATGACAGAGGCGGATTTCAGCTGGAGAATCGAAGAAAGATTGAGCTGGAGAGAATGGAAGAGGCTGATTGAGCTGGAGAATGAAAGAGGCGGATTGAGCTGGAGAATCGAAGAGGCGGATTGAGCTGGAGAATGGAAGAGGCTGATTGAGCCGGGAATGGAAGAGGCTGATTGAGCTGGAGAATGGAAGAGGCTGATTGGAGCCGGAGAATGGAAGAGGCGGATTGAGCGGAGAATGACAGAGGCGTGATTGAGCTGGAGAATGGAAGAGGCGGATTGAGCCGGAGAATGGAAAGAGGCGGATTGAGCCGGAGAATGGAAGAGGCGGATTGAGCCGGAGAATGACAGAGGCGGATTGAGCCGGAGAATGGAGGTTTATATAAGCAGGCGGAGCAAGGATGGAAGGGGGCACGCAGCTCGCAGAACCCGAAACATGCCCCGGGTAGCGGTGCGCTCACATGAGGGTGCTCGGCCAGGCACTTGAAGCTCCAGCTGAGCAAGTTGGAAGTGGTGTCTCGCCCGGCGAGGACGAAGTTGATGATCACATCGCTCAACAGCTCGTCCGTCTTACTGCTTCTCTCTCCCTTCGCATCTGCACACATCAATCCCCCGCCAACCCACGCGATTCCTTCCATGACCCGAGCCTAGATAGAGATACCCTACCACTATTACCAAGTCACCGCTCTGATCTGATTGGCCGCGCTGCCCAGTAGGCACCGAGCTCCTATCGCTCATGCTATCGGGTACCTTTGCATGGTGTTGCCGCGGTTGCATCGCAGTTCATGACGTTGTAAAGATGACCTCGGGTGATGACAGCAGGTATGAGGCCAGAGAGCAAGGCTCAGGGACAGCTTGCGTGTGGCCATACGACTGTGGATAGAAGTGTGCGAAGAGAGCGTCTGCCCCACTGCCCATCGTAGAGCGACATGAAGCGAGAAAGTAAATCGGACCGTAGAGCGACATGAAGCGAGAAAGTAAATCGGATCAGAGCGACAAGGAAGCGAGAAAGTAAATCGGACCGTAGAGCGATTAAGGAAGGAAAGTAAATCGGACCGTAGAGCGACATGAAGCGAGAAAGTAAATCGGACCGTAGAGCGACATGAAGCGAGAAAGTAAATCGGACCGTAGAGCGACATGAAGCGAGAAAGTAAATCGGACCGTAGAGCGACATGAAGCGAGAAAGTAAATCGGAGCGCTCGGAGACGCTCTCAGCTTGCTCTTGTCGCCGCCTCTGCCCGCCCCGATGTCCAGTCACGCCAAGCAACATATCAGACCAGATATCAGATATCAACTCGAATACCAGCTCGATTATCAGCTCGAATATCAGCCAGATTATGAGCTAGATTTTCAGCGAGCCAGCAATCTCCAATACGCTCGATGTCTGATAGGAACACTCGCCACCCACGCCACGTGCACGCATGGAGTGGGCAGCGTGTATAAGGCAGGGTACACGTGGCAGCGACCTCCAAGGGGGCGCATGCGTGTGGCGGGAGGCAGGCGGTAAGAGTGTGCGTGAGGACAACGTGGACGGAGCACGCCTCCCGCATGGTCCCGGCAGCATGGATCGAGGCACACAGAGAGGACTCAAGACGGGAGCGGCTCACAGATGACGCGCACCTGGATGACCCCTTGGGTGAAGACCTGGATTTCTGCGAGAGCCTTCCTGGCCGGTGCGACCACGCCCCAATGCAAATGAGACAACCAATCCGATGCCGCCTTGCTTGATACATGGCATAGAGCACCGGCGCAAGTCCCGCGCCCCGAGTTCAACCTTTTTGCTAAATCTGCATAAGGCATATTCTGCCTGCCGGGATGGAAGCGCTTGAGCCGTGTGGAGCGCAGCATGTCTTCAACGAGAGAGGCTAGCGCAGGACTGCTCGGACCACTCTTAGGGCAGGGGAAGAGCCCTGCTGGTAAACTCCTAGGGACAGCGCATGCTTCAAACAATTCCATGCGACACAAGATCATGTTACGCGCAAATCAACGACGCCGTGTCACACGAAGCACCTGCCCTACAATGGCACGGCATCAAGGACACAGAAAGTTCATAGACGACACACCAACGCAAGGAGTTGAATCAATGCATGATTGCACGAGTTATGTCGGCCGCAGCTTCCGAGCGCATACAACAATGGGGGGATGTCCATTTCGTTGTTGGGGCATCTGCGATGCCAATTCCCTAAATTCTCACCCTTGGATCAGACATCCAAAATCCGAAATCCGCGTGATAAGTGACTATCGATTCGACCTCGATGGCTACAAATCCGCAAGGCTCCACGCTCATATCACTTTGTGTCGGCGAGAAAACGAAGCGAGCGCAGCCAGCACCATCCCGGGCACACTACCCGGAGGTACAAAGGAAGTCTTCTGCAAAAGAGAGGGGAAATACAGTTGCGTCCCTTCATCTCTTCACCTCTGAGATGGTGGGGTCAGCGCGTCATCGTAGCCTCCCCTAGACTTTCCCCTAGTCCCGCGCACCTCTCCATCCGGACGCATGAGTTCAGGGCTTGCCGACACGTGCCCCACCTTCTGTAAGGCATCGCGGCGCTCAGGGGTGCTAGCCCCACTCATCCACCACCACGTTCCCATGCGCACTCTCCCCACGTTAAGCGCGGAGACTTCCAGCGCTGCTTGGAGCGGGCCGCCCAGTTGGAGTCATATATCGACCACACTGTAGCGGTCGGCTTGAGGCAAAACACTCAGGCACGGCGAGAGGGCAAACCGCGGGGCCACGTGGCACGACGAGAGGGCAGGCCGCAGGGCCACGTGGCACGGCGAGAGGGCAGGCCGCGGGGCCACGTGGCACGGCGGAAGGGCAGGCAGCGGGGCCACGTGGCACGGCGGGAAGGCAGTCAGCGGGGCCATGTGGCACAAGGGGGGGTCAGGCGGCGGGGAGGAACCTAAGTTGGCGCTGCTTGCCGATGCCCAGGAGCCGCTCGATCTTCCAGAGAGGCTCGACGAAGCGGGCGCTGATGATGTTGGTCGCCCGATCGAACGCCTGCCCGAACGGCAGCGGCTCCTGCTTGCGAAGCCCGCCTGCCACCCCGGCCACCCGCCCGCCCCTTCCCCACCCGACTTTCCTCGGCTCAGCACGGCAGGGGGGCCTCCCGGGGCTGCGGAGCACTGCAGGGACACCCGCATCAGTCCACCGAACTCCTCGCGCTGCAATGTACCCCGACACAGCCCCGCACCTACACTGCCCCCGCCCTGCGGCCTCCCTTTCACCTGCGCCTCTCCGCTGCCCTCGTCGACATGCGCTCCTCCACAAGCGCCATCCCCAAGGCGGCTTGTCCTGGCAGCAGCCAGGGCGGAGCCCAAGATGAGGCGCGGCAAGCATCTGATCCCGACGCCTCCGAGGACATACAGGTAGCCCACGGTAGGCTGCGCAGGGCGCGACCGCGCGCGATGTGGAGGGCGCTGCGATGGAAGGCAGCCGCACCGAGGTTGATGCCAAAGCCGATTTTGCAGATGCTGTCCAACGTGAATCTGCGCGCGAGCCCAACCGCGTCGCAGCGCCACCCCTCCCCGGCTGCACCCGGTTAGAGATTCCTGAGATTCCTGAGCTGCAGAGGCCCTTGGAGATCGCATAGCTCCGAGCACGCAGTGCTCCCCCAGCTGCCCCGGACGCTGCGGCCTCCCGCAGCTCCGAGCCACAGCGCCGTGCATGCGGGGTCTGTTCTGCAGCCTGTTGCAACCAGCCGCCCGTGACATGCATGCGGGGTCTGTTCTGTAGCCTGTTGCAACCAGCCGCCTGTGACGTGCATGCGGGGTCTGTTCTGTAGCCTGTTGCAACCAGCCACCCGTGACGTGCATGCAGGTCTGTTCTGCAGCCTGTTGCAACCAGCCGCCCGTGAGCGTGCATGCGGGGTCTGTTCTGTAGCCTGTTGCAACCAGCCGCCCGTGACATTACGCCGGAGGTCTGTTCTGTAGCCTGTTGCAACCAGCCGCCGAGCGTGCATGCGGGGTCTGTTCTGTAGCCTGTTGCAACCAGCCGCCCGTATTTGTGGACCTTGCTAGTTGACTGAGCATGCGGGGGTCTGTTCTGTAGCCTGTTACAACCAGCCGCCCGTGACGTGCATGCGGGAGTCTGTTGCCAGCCTGTTGCAACCAGCCGCCCCGTGACGTGGACCCCTTGCTCGTTGACTGAGCATGCGGGGTCTGTTCTGTAGCCTGTTGCAACCAGCCGCCCGTGAGCGTGCATGCGGGGTCTGTTCTGCAGCCTGTTGCGACCAGCCGCCCGTGACGTGGACGCATCGTTGACTGAGCATTTACTGGGAGAGGCGGAGGGGGCTCAGTATCCCAGGTGGCCTTGGTGATGACAAGCGGGAGAAGTGTAGAACCATGCTAGAATCAGTATCACTGTGATGCGGTAGAGGCCCCCGCCCGCAACCTGCCTCAACTGGCAGGCTCCTCACCTCCTCACTCCACACATTCCATTTCCGTGTTCCTCTGCCACTTGGCGGTAAGACCGACATGTGGCACTAGCAGGCAGCACGACGCCACAGCAGAGGTGCAACGGCATGTGCTGCGAAGCTGTGCGGCGTTTGGTCGCACGTGCGGAAAGGCCGAAGATGGAAGGGGGTGGTAAAGAATCTTTGTGGATCGGTTGAAGAAGAGATGACGAGTGGAGCTTCTCGTGCGGTGTGAGGCCACAGGAGGGATTTTGCAGCGAGTTTTATGCGCTTCGCTCCCTCGGAGGATTGCGATAGGGGTTGCGAAGGCACCTGGCGACGAGCTCCTGCATGTCCAGCACGGTCATCGCGGCACAGTGCCGATGGAGCACCTCGCGGAAGTGCCCGGCATGCTCCACGAATACCTCAAACATGAATTCCCTGCGCCGCCGGTATGCATGGCGCTTGTCTCAGAGAATCACTCAGCCTCGCCTTGTCACCCGCATGGCCGTCACACCCGTCGCCGGAAAGTGCCGGTTGGTCATCCGCGACTGAAGCTGAGGGACATCGCGCATGACAGAAACACTCGCGGCGTGCGGCACGGAAACCTCCTCTCGCAACAGGTCGGACCCTTGTCACTATGAGAAAAATGACTGTGCACAAGCCCAAGGGTAAATAGCGTGGGCCCAAGCAGTCGCAGTCTGCTCAGGCCTCTCGCGCCGCACCAAGCTCCTCGATAGCCAATCTGTGATCTGTGATGCGCCAAAATGTTAACTAAAGGTATAACTACAGAAATTGGTCTCGGCACCGGTCAGCCAGGTGATGCATATGTCTCGGCACCGGCCAGCCAGGTGATGCATTCGTCCCGGCACCGGTCAGCCAGGTGATGCA
>LGRX02010560.1:0-28406 GCA_001247695.2 Cymbomonas tetramitiformis
GGCTTTCATTAGCTAATGAACAGTTTCGTCTTGTCCCAGGCTGCCAGGAGAACGGATGTGCAGCGTGCTGCCGAACGCGCCCTTCAAGGACCTAGTGGCTCCAGAGCTTTTACTGGAGCGGGCGCCAATGTGGATATGTCTCAAGTGTCTATTACCCACCACTAAGTTGGGTGCACCCAACCTAAGAACCCTTTTTCAAACGTCAATAACTCCTCGAATATCGGACTTATAGTGTCAAAGCAAGGCTAGGCCATGGCCTACTATGTTCCCTTTGAACAATGGATATGCATTATACCTCTGTGATCGCAATCTGCGGGGTATAATGGGACCGTATCAATAGGGTATGTGATGAAATATTCCGGATTTCTCTTTGTCCTAGGTTGGGTGCACAATACCTAAGAACGCGGGTAATATAAGGGACTCCCCGTGACACTCGAAGCTCCTTTGAAAATTCGGAGACCTATGTCGTCAAGTTCTCGAGTTGCTCTTTCTGCAGTGTCTTGTCAAAAGTTTCATCCGAGTTCATCTTGACCCTCAAAACCTCGGTTGAAGTAGCATGGGTAGGTAAAACCCCAAAATCACTTGGAAATTTTACAATTTTTCCTACCCCCTCGCATACTCCCCAAAATTGCTCACTGATAAGTTTGATTCGCTCAATAGTGTAGATGCGTGTGTAAAAGAGGACATCTTCCCCGTCATTTTGAGCTAATAAAAACCAGGATCCGGTACCGACAACTCCCAATAATCCCACCAAAGGGTAAGTTGGGTGCACCCAACCTAAATGGCTCTTAAGTTGGGCCCACCCAACCAGTGGGTAATAGACACAAGTGGCCACCCCATCTGAGGCAAGGAAGGCAGCCGAGGTGGCTGCACATGGGTGGCACGCTAAGCTAACAGTGGAGCATGCAGCAAAGATGGATTTTGAGGAGAAAGCAAAGCTGTGCAGGCAAATCGAGATGGAGCACCGGTGGCCGAACCGATGTCGACCGACGAGGCGGCGGAGCAAGGGAGTGTGTTTCGTCTCCCCATTGGATGCCTGTACCACGCGACGGGGTACGAGGCCTGCCGGGATCAAGAGAGGGGCTGGGTGAACGAGATCAAGAACAGCAGGAAGGAGAACCCGTGGGCCCCTTTCAATGCGGGTCTTGTTGGGATCGACGATGTCAAAACCCGTGCCGAATTCTCCATAAAAAAAGCTCTCGCGGGAAAATACAGAGGCAAGGTTTTTGGGCACCAGCACTGTTATCAAGCCACCGACGAGTGTCACGAGGAAATCCCGTTCGAGATAGCTTTCCAGTTCTTCGAGAGCAAGATCTACATCGGTCTCACGCCTGACATGATTCGGTTCTTAGGCGAGATGCATAACCAAATCGACCAGAAGACGAAAGGCAAAGACCACACTCAGTTCATGCAAGGGCTTCGTTCGACCCTTTTCGAAAAGAATGGGGTCGTGTACAAGGTTTACCGAGATGCGTTGATCTCCGAGTTCGTCGCCGGTGTCCCCGAGGACACCGAAGAGGGTACCTCTTATCAACCTGGGTATTACGAGGTCGGAGGGCTGGTGCAAAAAATGGCGGAGTTCGAATCAGAGCATGGATTTGCAGTCCCGGATATCGAGAAATATCCCAAGGGATTCCAGTACATCGAGGATGTGGAGACGTCTGAGCGCGAGGGAGACCTTGAGACCCTCCCTGAGGCAGACGTGACGGTGAAGACGCAGGAGGATGACATCAACGCTCACCTCGATCGGGTCACAAGTTGGTACCCCGTAATGTCTCACTTGAACCAGTCGATGGAGACGCATGTGAAGGAAGTAGCGATGTCCAAGCATTCTGAGTTCGGCGGCGTGCAAATCAACCACTACTTCATGCACTGGACAATTGCCAATTTCCGGCCGCAGACGTGGGACCTCTGCGTTAAGATCATGGAGGCTTACAGAAGGTTTGACCTGAAGGGCATGAAAAACCCTTTGGCTTCGAAGACCAAAAAGCGCAAGGCCTCATCTTCGCCCGCTAAGGGACCCGCCAAGAAAGCTGGCAAAAAAGGCACCTCCAACCGACAGGTAAATTACTTTTTACTTTTGCTTCAAACAGTGTTTACCCCCCCCAAAGCATCCTTTTCTATATTTTAAGACATTCTAAAAATGTTTTTTTTTACTTGCAGATGGAAGACGAGGTGCAACGAGGAGGCGGGGACCACGGAGCGGGCTCGTCTAAAGGGGCAGGCATTTTGGTGGAAGAAGCTCAGTTTCTCCACAATGCCAAATCCATGGGTATGACGTTCTGGATTAACTTGGGCGGCTTGGCGGGGGAGGCGGAGTTCGACAAGGTGGACACGTATCTGCGCCTGATTATTCAGAAGGAGTTGTCAGTAAAAGAGGGGGGCCTGATGATAAGCCAGTTCAAGAAGGAACGCATGGTGCAGAAGCACTTGGTGTCCGCGGCGGGATTGCAAACCTGAGACGCATTCAAGGCCGAGTTCACCCCCTACTGGAGCTCCCAAGAGAAAATCGAGTCGTTGATCGGCTGCTTACCTTCAACTCAGGGGGGAGCGCGCCGGGGGGGATCTGGGGAAGTTCCGCACGCGATCTTGAATTACGTCGAGAACGCGCGGGCGAATCTCCAAGAAGCGCAGGCGCCACGCGCGGGGCACATCCTAGGCTTGCAACAGGTCGAGGAGAAAGTCGACATCAAACTCTATCGGGAGGCGCGGACCGAGGGGCCGGAGCTTAAGGTTCCAGGAGAGGCAGGCCTTGAGGAGGACGAGCCCACACATGAGACGAACGTGCCGATGTTCCCTCGTTGGAAGAGCGTCAAGGGCAGCATGAGCGATATGAAGGACGTCCCGAGGCTGCCCTTCACGGGGACGATCATCGACTGCAATTACGCCCTTGACAAGGAGAAGACTCCCGACGCGAAGACCAAGGAGGAGGTGCAACCGTTCCTGGAGTCTTTCAACGCCAAGACCACCGCCCCGGCATGGACTTTCGCTATCTTTTGCGGTTTCGTCCAACAAAGCGATTTCCTGGAGGTGATTGACAATTACTGCTCCGGCCGCGCGGAGCGGTTCTTCTGGCACAAGCAGAACGTGAACATGAACCCCAACAGGACCGTGCGCTACAATGACGTTGAATGTGGCGTCCTGGGTACCATGTAAAGAGCGATGCCCAGGGGGAGTCTACTAAAAAGCCGGAGTGGATGTTCAACTTTGATACTGGAGAAGGTGAACGTGTGAGCCGCGCGTCACTTTTGTGCGGCTTCCCGGTTGTGCACCAGATGTTCAAACGCGACAACAAAGCCGTGAATAACCATCAGAAACCCCAAGCTCTGTTGATGGAGCTGATCCAGTGCCACATGCTCGGTGACAATCCGGGCAAGATGGATGAGAATGGCCATCCACTCAACTGGATTCTCGACGCTTGCTGCGGCGTCGGCTCGACGTCCATGGCCGCCATGAGGTGTGGTATGAACGCGATCGGCTTCGACCACGACCACGACCAGTTCATGGTCAGCTCTGCGCAGCAACGGCTGATCAATTTCGACAACGAGCCCGATCAGGACGCCGAGACGAAGCCAAAACAGAAGAGCAAACCGACGGCGAAGGGCAAGGAAGCGGCCACTGCCGAATCTGAGGAAGAAGAGAATGATGAAGATGAGGAAGATGAGAATGATGAATAAAATAGTAGGATTTGTCGACCGCCCTGACTGATAGTATCAGTCATGCCTCGACGGTATAGGGGGAAAAGTACTCTACTCGTAAACATTTGAATAAAGAATGATACATGTATGCATATTTCGGTGTTTTCATTGTACGCATACTGCACTTTTCTACCGTGTTGCCTTTATGTATCCCTATTTCGCGCATAAATATCACTAAACCCTGATTTTTTTGAAATATATATAAATCCAAAAATGACATATGATAATATCATTTTCATCGAATAGTGTGTTTAGGTGAAGTTCCCGCATCGGCTAGACGAATATAGCCTTTGATGCTCGCATGCTGTTCAGTGCATGCTTGAAGCGAAGACGCGTCCTATCAGAACACTTCAGTTCTTCAAGACTTGTCTTGCTTCGCCATCTCGATGCCATATACTTGGCCTCTCGATGACAGATGTCACTCACCTTAGGTGGATGGCATACATTCTGACTGTACATGTCATAGTCGACCGTACTGACAATACTTGACGACTCTATGTCATTATGACACATGACATGACATGACATGACATGACATGACATGACATGTATGACATGTATGACAGGTATGACAGGTATGACACATATGTCATCGGTCATATCCTTGACAGTAAGCCAGTTTTTCGGCAGCAGAGCCGCTGCTGCCAGCGCGCAAAGTAAAGTCGGATAAAATCGTCGATGACAAAGGTGCTCGAGTAGATGTCGTGTCGAGGACAGGGTGCTCGCGTATATGTTGGGTCGAGGACTGGGTGCTTGATGTGAACAGCAAAATATATGCAAAGGGTGGATATATTTGCGGGTCACAACAACTCAAGAAGCAGGCAGTGCAAACCCTGAGTGTCACAGTCAAAGATGAGATAATAAAATAACTTGGTGGTTTTATTATCTGTCGGAACTGATGCCGGGCAAGATGCAAGTGACTACAAATTCACACCACAAGGCGAGGTGTGACATAGGAAGAGACAGTCACCCCCAATTATGGGGGGTGGGCGAAAGTCTGTCTCTCCATGACACCACCTCACCCCGAAGGCGTGAGGTGTCACGATGCAAGCTAGCCAAGCCGGGGCTAGCATCCTACGGCTGGCCACAAAGGCAAAACTCTAAGAAACAAGCATCTTTTGAGACCCTAAGAGGTCTTTCTCAACCCAGCTAGAGTGGCTCCGCCGCGCTGGTCTCTAGATGCGTGCTCTAGTAGGGGCTTATGCCCATGCATGTGCTGTGGGGAGGACTACTCCCACAGGCCAACCGGCGAATCTAGCCCAGCAATCGAGGGTGGACGGCGGCGTACAGACACTCAGTATTAAGGAATTCACCGTTAAGGAATCAGCCAGCGTTTTGGGGGGGGGTCACGATTTTAGTGATTTGGCTGGCTGGACCCAAAAAAATAAGGAAGAGGTCCAAAATAAGGAAGGCGCTCGCTGGCTGGCATGCTTTCGGCAATCTTAACATAAGGAATTGACGCTGGCATAACTTGACGCGGTGCACATGGCTTTAGGCTAATTATTGCACATGGCATTACTGTAGGCAATTATTGGTGTTATGGTGTGTACACCATAATATCTGTCTGTCTGTCTTCATGTCTGTGTGCAGCTCTCTAAGCTGTTGCCTACTCGCTGGGTCCATTTTATCACTTCGAAAAATCAGCACACAGTTTTCTCGAAAATTTCAGTTTGTAAGGCTGACGTGAGGAAAATAACGAATGGTGCTGGCTGGCTCATGAATCGCGTTCCTTCTAATGAACAATTCATTAGCACGCGGCGGCGGGGGTCACGATTTGAGTGATTTGGCTGGCTGGAGCCAGATCTCTGTTTCATTAAATATGAGTGTTTACTGTAGCTCTCGAAGGTGAACGAAGTCGAGCGCCGCCAGGACGTCGTCATCCAACGCCCACGCGATGCGGTGCGACGATGTGTGGTACCAACAGAGCGAGTGCGGGGACGTGGACACCCCGAGGGGGGCGAAGGTGGAAAATGCGGTGTGGCTCCACTCTGCCGCACACAAGTGCGAAAGCAGAGAGGAAAAGCGGTGGGATGAGGGATGCAACACCACCAAACACCACCAGGCAATGGCCAAGGGGCACGCAGGGTGGATGGAAGAGTGGAGGATGCTGCGGGGTGAGCTCGTAGTGGTCAAAGCCAGGGAAGATATCTTTTGTTGAGCTGGTACGGCCCCAAATCAAAAATTCGTTCGGCCCGCCTTCGGCCCGTCCGGTCCAAACTACAAAATGCTCGCCGCAGGCGCAAAAATTTTAATCTTAAGTATGGGAAAATGCAAAAATCGCAAAGTTTTCATCAAAATTTTAGAAGTTTGCGCCGAATTGGTTCGGCCCCAAAGTAATTTCTCTTTCGGCCCCTCTTCGGCCCGGGCCTCATTTTGGCGACTCAGTTCGGCCTGGTGCCTATTCTCCCGGGGTTAAGGTGGGTTAACCCACCGTAAGAGCAATTTCGAATGGCCTATAACTCATGCACAAATCGAGTTGAGGCATCGAACCTATGCTTCGGGATAACTATTATGAGTCCTTTCGACCGTAGATACCCTAATATAATGCACTCCGACTGATTTATTTCATGAAAATGATATGCCAAGTCGATAGGGTCGACTGGTGGGTTGAGGCAATTGCTTACGGTGGGTTACCAAAAACCGGACGTATTGGTAGGTTCACCTAGGCTATATACCTCATCTCTGATGGCATGTTAAGACTTTTTAAGGTTTGATGATGTGTTTAGGCATCACGATTTATCACATGCATGCCCAAAGCCAAGATAACCAACCCCCCGCGCGCTAATCCATATTTGGGTATACAGCAAAATATCATGTAAATTTTAGAAGAAATACTCACATTATTACTCGGGGTAAGCGCATATTACCGGTAATCCCTACGAGGCCTAGGGCGAACAAGTGGTGCTGCTGGGTCGGCCGAGTCAGAGCCGTTGCCACTGCGAACAACAAGAGCTAAGGTTGTCTCGGTTGGTGCCTCCTCTTCGTCGCGTTCGTTATCCGGTGGGTCACCGACCAGATATTCCTCCACGAACTTCAAAGCCTTGTCGTGCACGTCACCATCGTATTTGAATTTGACAGTGAAGAGCTTGCTCGCTGCCTTCCCTGGGCCATAGCCCACTACCTCTGCGTCCGTCGAGAGGATATTCAAAGAGGTCACTGCAGTTATCGGCGAACTCTTGAAGGGCCCGACGAATCCCGACCACAGACAGGCACCTGACGGGACGGTAAGCAAACGACCAACATATTTTTTCTGGATTTCTGGTTTGGGTTGACGGCGGCATGAGTTTTGTGAGTTTCCAAAGCCCTGCTTGGGTTGTTGGTGATTTTGCCAGCTCCGTATGGGCGTCTAGTTGTTATTTTTCACGGGGTTAACCACCTGTTATCGCGCGGAGTACGCGGGAAATGTGGAATGCTTAGGGTTGGGTAACCCACCGTAAACCCCTCTTACGGTGGGTTAACCCACCCCCGGGAGAATAGGCACTGGGGCCGGCCAATCGGGGTAAGATATCTTCCCTGGTCCAAGCTCATGTCGACGATGGGGTTGATGGCCTCGATTTTGGTGTCTGGTGCATGAGCACCACCAGACACCACCAGATCGTAGCCATGGGTAAGTTCTCGTCGTCGAATCACGTGCAGCGCGGAGGCACCTGCATAAATGCGCGAACGCTGACGACACGAAGCCATGGCCGCTGTAAGCTGTAAAATCTGGAGCCCGACACTTAGGGTTCCCAAGCGAAAACGTAACTTTCGCTAAAAATAACCAAATCGAACGATGGAAAAGTCAATCTGGGGTAGATTCCCACGGGGAAGACGGTGGTGACGTGAAAAACGTCGTGCGATAAGCCAATTTTTGCTGCAGTTGAGGTGCTGGTGGCCAGAGCGCAAAGTAAAATTGTCGAGGACAAAGGTGCTCGAAAGTGTCCGGGCGTTGTAACAAGCGTACGGGTCGAGGACAGGGTACTCGAAGAATGTCCCGATGGTATAGGGGCACCGGGGTGAAGATGGAAAAGGCGCGGAGGACAAGGGTGCTCGCCGCCAAATCACGAAGCCAAGGGGGCGTGTGAACCGCACAGGGTGCGGGATCAGAGAAAGCGAAACCGAACGGGTGAGCCTGCCAGTGGTGGGACCATAACCTAATGTGAACAACAAAATATATGCAAAGGGTGGATATATTTGCGGGTCACAACAACTCAAGAAGCAGGCAATGCAAACCCTGAGTGTCACAATCAAAGATGAGATAATAAAATAACTTGGTGGTTTTATTATCTGTCGGAACTGATGCCGGGCAAGATGCAAGTGACACCACAAGGCGAGGTGTGACATAGGAAGAGACAGTCACCCCCAATTATGGGGGGGCGAAAGTCTGTCTCTCCATGAGTGCTCGACGAATTTCTCTGTGTCGATGAGGCACACGAAGTCAAGGTGAAGGCGTATAGGACAAGGGTGCTCTGTGATGGAAACACCGAAATGCTTCCAGTATAATTATATTGTTGATCAGACAATATAATTATATCGGGCAACAACCTCCCGACGAGATCCAGACGGGACTTGAACCTGCGCGCTCAAGGTGCAAGTCCAACACATAGCGCCCTACGCCGTAGCGCCATGACATCAGATCTGGATCTCGTCGGGAGGTTGTTGCCCGATATAATTATATTGTCTGATCAACAATATAATTATACTGGAAGCATTTCGGTGTTTCCATCACTCTGCCAAATACTGTAAGCGTTGGTGAGGTACGGACGATGGTGCGCACCAACCGAGGACATGGGTGCTCGGAGAATGGTTGGGAGGGCCGGGGGCGCTCCGTAAAAGTGGGGAGGGCAAGGGGCGCTCCAAATGAAAACCAGTGACGCGAGGGGCGACGCTGTGTACCGCAAGCAAGGTGGTCGTGGGATCAGAGAAAATGAAATCGATGAGCGACCACTACCAAGTGGTCAAGCCCATAACCTCACGAGAAAATCGTAATATATATGCGGGGTGGATATATATGCGGTGTGCTGTGTGGGAGGCAGAGGTCACTCAGCGATATCACAATCTAAGATGAGATAATAAAATAACTTGCTGGACTTTAGGTTCAGGGTTATTATTATGGGCTCTGATAGCCCCTAGCCTGACCCGTCTCTGATCGGAACCGTGACTCCGCTAGTAGCTAGGATGACAGTACAGTAGTACTGTACTGTCAGTCATCACTTCGTATTATCCGGGTTTCCGAGATGCATGATAAAAGCACTCGGCCGGACTGATTATGGGAGCTTAGCCAGTTTGTTTTACCCGAGCGGAACACCTGTTCTCGCAGGTTATGCGCGTCACCACTTCCCTAGTAATTCTGATGGCACAGCGCCGAGCTGTTGCCATGATTGGCTAAGTTTTGACACAGAGATGGGGTGGGCGCCCCCTTAGACAGTAGCTTTCTCTCCGCGGTATGGCCTCCTTTTGAAGTGGAGATCAGTTTTTTCGGCATTTATTCGGCAGAGTATCGTCGCTGAGTATGGTTATATTTTACGTTCCGTTTGATCAGCGGGCAGGACACTCCGCGTTTTGTGGGTCGCTCCCACGATTAGCCACTCGGCTCATGACCTGCTTGATTGTGCTGTTGCTTGCTGAGGCTCCTGCAGGAAATGGCCGCTGCGGAGATGTCCGTTACTGTCGCACCGCTAGCCCGCAATCCCATCTCACTGTCATTTTAAGAATGGACACAACGCCTAGACCACGTACACGCGCTAGGGCGCGTAAGTTAGCAACTATTTTCGATGATGTTGGGGCACTGAATTCGGCTACCCCTACAACGCCGCATTTAGCTTCGGCTGACGAATCGGCTGCGGCTGCAACGCTCGTTCAGCGGTTACGAAAAGACTCATTTGATGTTCAGTGTGCAAAGACGGCAGCCACTAAAGTTCTGGGGGACAAAACAGCAAAATTTCATGGCAATGAATCGTCGGCTTCGGACATTTTTTCGCAGCTGGTTTCCGAGATTCAGCAGCTTTTCACGCTGCAGTCGCAGGCACTTGCACCCCTGTTTGAGCTGTCTGCTGCCAATGTCCCTGTCATGACTGCTGCAAATGAGCTGTTGTATTCTGTGTTGTTGCTGCTGACTGCGCCAGGGTCTCCTGCCCGTAATTGGGTGGAGGCTTCTGGGGCCGATGTTCCTGCTGACGGCAAACGTGCCACCCTCGAGGTGGTGCGTATGCTCGCTGATGATTCGACTCCGTTCGAGTCTCTGACTGAGCTGCTTGACGTGAGAATTTCAGATGAAAGTGACCCTGACTCTGGCATTCGTCTTTTTAACAGTTGTCTTCGGGATGCGCAGCGTCTGCAGACGCTGCCCGAAGACGCTGTTAAAAGGCAATTCCTCTCTGCCCTGTCTGGACCGGCTTACGCCACGCTGGTTGACTCGTTTGCTCGAGCTGACCAGCGTGCGGCTGTAAGTCTGCTCACCCTGCAGGCGCGCGTGCGCGAGCAGTACCGCTGCGGGCGGCTCTCGGGCAAGCGCACTGCGGGGCGCCCCATGTCCGTAGCATCTTGCACCACTGACACTGGCCTGGCTTCGGCCATCGAGCGGCTCAGTTCTCAGTTGGTCAAGTTGCAGCGGGATGTGGATTCCCTTAAGAAGGGTGGCTCCAAGCCACCTCATGGGAAACACACTCCACGCGGCTTCCACCGACCTGGAGTGCAACCGCTTGCTCATTCCGCCTCTTCGGAGGTGGCTTTTGACAAGCGGTCTGGCACCTTTGTCCCAACGTGCAGGCACGAGAAGTGCCGCGCCGTTGGGTTAAAGCATTGGCTGAGTGAGTGTCCTCACAAGGACACTCACCCGATGTCCATTTCGGCGTCCTACTGCCAAGCCGTCGAGTCTTATGACTCCGACGTGCTTGCCCTTCGTTTTCAGCGGTACTATGACGCTGGGGATGAGGGGTCCATGGAGCACTTGTGTGCTCTCGTGGGGCAACCTGAAATCTGTGAACTGTCTGCGCATTCCTTTGCTCCAGAGCCTACGGCTCTGCAGCAGTTCAAGGATGCTGCTGCCTCTGCTGAGTCTGCACCTGATGAGCATCTTTCCATTGGCCGTGTTGCATTTGCTGAGGTCAGCGGTCCGCTTGCTGGTGGTGTCGCTGAGCCGGCTGCCAGCAAGCAGCTGCTGCCGAAGGCCTCTGCACCCGTGCATGGTAGGACGATTGGCTTGCATGAGGTCAGCAGTGCCGCCTTCGTGCCGCCGTCTGCCTCTCTGGCTCTCGGCCCGATGGCTTCTGCTGACAATTCATTCAAAACATTCAACACTGTCCACCCTGACTGGCTTGACATTGACCCTGAGCCTGTTGAAGTGTGTGACTCCGATGACGATGGAGAGGGCTCCAACTACCCTCCTGATGTCTGCCTGACTGAGGATGAAGGGGGTGCACCGCCGGCAGCTGCGGCATTTCGGCGGTTCGGAGTCCCCAGAGGCTCCAGGCCATTTGGCATCGGCGAATTTGCTCTCACTCTTTTCATGGTGGCTACATTTCTGTTCAGTGCTACGGCGATGCCGACACTCGTGGTCGGCGGTGGTGTCAGGGGCCTGGTTGAGCCCGGAGCCACCTACGGCTACGGTGCGGTTCATCCCGGTGGTGCATTACTGGATTCCTTTTGCCCGTCCGTGATTACTACTGGTTCGTCAATGCCGCCGCGGGATGTGGGACCGTTCTTTTCTCAATCGACCTCAGCGGCTCTGCAATTTGAGAGTCTTGCCACTCCACTTTGGGATCCGCCTGACCCACTTGGGTCTGGTGGTGTCAATGCTTATAAGTTCTCTTCTCAATTGACTTCGGATGCTTTTCTTGAATGGGATCCGTATGCTGAACTCGGCTCTGCCGACCAGCTTTACAGTGGCTAGAGTCTGCTTGTTTCAATCCCTGGAGGTGTGATTAGCCTTAGCCGCAGTGGTGGGTTGTGCCGGGACAAGTCCCCGGGCACCCAGCTAGAAGTATATCTGTTTCCAGTGAATGCTGTTTGTTATCTGTTTAGTTAGCTCCGCTTGCCTAGCCCTATTAGCTACGGTCACAGCTCCGGGTGGTGTGCTGGACTTTAGGTTCAGGGTTATTATTATGGGCTCTGATAGCCCCTAGCCTGACCCGTCTCTGATCGGAACCGTGACTCCGCTAGTAGCTAGGATGACAGTACAGTAGTACTGTACTGTCAGTCATCCGTCATCGTATTATCCGGGTTTCCGAGATGCATGATAAAAGCACTCGGCCGGACTGATTATGGGAGCTTAGCCAGTTTGTTTTACCCGAGCGGAACACCTGTTCTCGCATAACTTGGTTGTTTTATTAGCGGGTCGGAAATTGCAGAATGACAGACGATGCTGATGTGGCACCTCAGGGCGAGGGGAGAAACAGGAGACACTCTCCCCCACCTAATGGGGGGGTGAAAGTCACTCTCGCTCTCCATGATAATCGTACGACGATTTGCGGTCACTGACAAGTGCGGCGTGTGCGGTTTGCGTGCGGCGTTCTTGCATCGCGTTCACACGGTCCGCATTCCTCGTGTATATCTCCCTCGTTTCATGTCGTCAGCAAGAAAAGCATGCCGCACAATGTTTTGCGCGATGACTCCTCTCCAGCTCTCCGCCTCCATCCCAACCTGCTGCCGGGGTGCTGTGAGCTCGAGTGTATCCGAGCCGGATCGTGTCATTCAGCAGTCGGATACGACACAAGGGCCCCAAATTTCAATACGTACCTGTGTATTACCTGCGTATTCGTATCGACTACCTGTGACACCTGTACCTGGCGGTGACTACCTGATACCTTTTTATACCTTTGCTCATTTTCCCGAGTCCCTAGCACCTGATACGTCAGGGTTCTGAGAAGGGGGGTACCCACTACGCGCGTCAGGTAGTACCTGACGTGAGGCAAACCCTGCTGAATTGTGAGCATACACGATACAGTACAGATAGAGATACAGCATACAGTAAGCATATACGATACAGAGTACAGTAATTGCTACTGTAATTCTCTTGTGAGTCTACTTCCGACTTTTATCTGGACGGTTATCCGATATCCATATCGCGCTCGGAAAGCTTGAAATCTCATGTCAGGGGATGCTTCCGTGACCAGAAGCAGATGCGCAAACAGTGAACACGTACATACTGCATGAAAATGCCGAATACTTCTAGACTTTCGAAGAAATTCCTGCGAACGGGCGTCGCGTTGAAGCGAGCTTCGCTGTTATATATACTTGTGATAAGCTGCTTTGTTGCCACTGCCGAGGAAGCAAGTGATTCCATCTCTGTCTCTGATCATTCGGACGAAGAGTTCGTGGAGTTGGAAGAGGTCACGGAAGAACCCGTCCAAGCGCCAAGTGATAACGTCAAAGAATCAACTGGGTATTCTCCGCAAGAAGCACCTGACGAAATTCCCGCAAAGTCACCTGAAGTTCCGCCCGAGCCTGTCAGGAGGTCCAAGCCACCCCCTAACGACCCGAAAAAGCCCATACAGTACAACTGGGCAGGCAACATTAAGTTTCAGACGGAGGTTTTGTATCCAACCACCGTCGAAGAGGTTGTCGATATTGTAGTTTCTCATGATAAAGTTCGCGTCCTCGGCACTGGTCACAGTTTCAACAACGTCGCCTTCGGACACGAGCGAGGGAGCTCCTCGGTTCTCATCTCGACGCGTAACCTCCGAGAGGTGATAGATTGCTGCAATAACAGCGTTGTAAGGATACAATCTGGCGTGACGTATGCAGATCTTGGAGAGTTTTTGCGGACCAGGGGGCTTGCGCTACCAAATATCGCCTCCTTGCCTGGTATCACCGTTACCGGAGCAGCGTCCACTGCCACCCACGGTTCAGGAATGAAAAACCCAATACTGGCGTCTGCTGTCAAATCACTTACGCTCGTGACTCACGATGGTGAGCTGCGCACCTTCACACGTCCTGGCCGCAAGTTTAACCAAGCTGATGGAACCTTCACGTCGCTTGCCACGGAAGCTCACGAACTTCAGTTCCACAGTGCAGTGGTTGGCCTCGGCGCGGTGGGTGTGGTGGTCGAGATGGAGATTGAATTGGTCCCATCATTCGACATTCAACTGTGCATATACGAGAACATCCCATTGAAGGCACTAGACAAACCTCAGCGCTTCGAGCTACTCATTCTTAGAACTTATTCCACCAGTCTCTTCACTGATTGGACAGGAGATGCCTTCAGTAGTGTCTGGCTCAAGTCGAAACTGAACTATGGTGAAACGGGCGAGCCCTGCGAATCTCGTTACAAGAACAAGGATGTAGCGACAAAAGCCGTACATCCCATCCCTGGCCTCGACGCTGAGGCCTGTTCCAAGCCAGGCGTCGGGCCTTCGCACCAGCAGCTGCCTCACTTCCTAGACGGTTTCACCCCAAGTAATGGAGATGAGCTCCAAAGTGAATATTTCGTCTCGCTGAGGCACTGGCGGCCCGTCACACAGGCGTTGTTCAAATTTGGTAAACAAGGAGGTTTCGGGAAAGTGCTGCAGATTAGCGAGGTTCGCTTCTTACAAGGGGACGATTTCACGTTGAGCCCGTGCAGCGTGCTTGGCGGCGTCAATGGCTGCGCCGCGTTCCATTTCACTTGGCACCACGATGCACCCGAGGTTCGAAAAGTGCTGCAGGCAGTCGAGGACTTGCTTGGTCGCTTCGATCCCTTACCGCACTGGGGGAAGGTGTTCAATATGGAGGCGGGGATATTGCGAGCTCGATATGGTGAGGACCGTCTAAATGCTTTCCGTACCCTCTTGCAAGACACCGACTGGGAGGGGAAATTCGAAAATGAGTGGATGAGCTCCTTTTTAGCACCTCCGAAAGGAGCTCATGACGAGCTTTAACCAGTGTTCGTCGGGCATGCTGAATAATTTGATGAAGGCGTGAAACATACTCAACCCGTGTTTTGGGTTCGCTAAGTCCTATGAAAGCTGCTTGTGCAGCAAACGCACAAATATCGAAGTCGATGTCGGTTATGTTTGGACGACCGTTGCGTTAGTTCTTGCATTAGACCTGATAGGTGAATGCATTTTATTGACAACCTCTTTGAAGTAGAGCCTCCATCCTGAATATCATATTCATAATTTCTATCTATCTATTGTTACATCCTACAGCACTTCAGTCGAGCAGCGCAACATAAGATCACCCCTTAATATTGTTGGCCAAACGGTGTCAGCTAGTGGTGGGGGTGCAGTGTATTGAAAATCAAATCTGTTTTACCACAGCTCACTTACCGCATGTCCCAAACACAGAGGCATCTGATTGTAAACACGGATGGTTGTGGTGCATTCTATGTTGATGAAGTATATATGTATATATACTTGGATACATGGGTATGGGTATGTCTTATATTATATATAGCGAGTGTGAATATGGTGGGAGAATTACATATATTACAAGCAGAGACGAGTGTTACTGTTCTCGCAATAATCGACCACCGTTTAGGCGCCTGTTAACTATGGGGGAATGGCTCCTATGGTTTTTTTTACACTGTCTTCTCGTCATTATCGGAAAACCGTCTCACTTCCACCGCCTCTCCTGACACGACCGTGTAGTCTACGGTCATATCACCGTTACATATATGCTCTCACGCTCCCACCTTGCTTGCTGCTTGATGCCACCATGCCTTATTATCTACAGGACACATTTACGCCTCGTCAACTTCCTTTGCTGCTGCCTTCTTATCGTTAAGTCACACCGTGTCCCCCCGTTCTTATCCAGCACACGTATCGCTATATACAGCCATTCACACTGATAGATCCGGACCACGGGTTATGCCATCTTGTTTCTGGCATACAGGCACTCGATATACCATACCTGAGTTCTAACTCTATTCGCAGCCAGGGTGATGAAAAACGTGTCTGGCAATTTCGTGAATACGGTTATATTTGTCACATTAGTACAAATGATAGTAATATATCCCAAAGCAAGGCATAAGCAGACTCCTTGCATCAGGCATCTCTATTTGGAGCTTTTCAGTTGAGCGTTTCGCTTTCAATCGAAAGTGACACGCATCATCGTTAAGCTTTTGGTCTGAGGGACCGAAATCTGACCACCTTTCTGAATGAGAATGGCGGATGTCCACACTCATTTGCCTCGAACACCACAGTGGCAGTATGTTTGTGCATATGGTTTTATGCATGATCGTAATATTTACAATACGTGAGTGCCTTCTCATGAACGACCATATCCGGTCCTGCTGTAGGCTGCTCAATACTCAGTGGAGCTTTAATGTAAACAATCAGTTCGTCTGCTAGCCTGCATCATGCGCAGTAAACGTCAGTGTGACTTCAGATACATTATGACACCTTGTATCTTGGTATAGCATAGAAAGAATAACAATCCATCTGCCAAGAAGCTGCAAGAGAGCTTACCTGGCCAATTCTTCCCGAAACTCTGACACCGACACTGTGTGCGTCCCATTGCTATTCTTGCGCTGAAAGGTCGGCCCCAAATAACATGCTTCAACAAATGATCAAGTCACATGGCTGGCTGTTGTCAATGCGTGAAGCAGATTCGGGTCTGTATGTTTTGTCCATTGCAAGAATGCTTGCCTAAAAGATGAGCAAGGTGGTTGCAGCAGAATCACAGAGGAACCATTTAGCAGTATCTTGGTGAGTGCACGACACCAAAAACAATTCCGTTCGGCACGTTTACCTTGCCTACCGAAGGATAGTGCAGGAGTTACGTAGTGATTTGGAGTGGAAGGATCCATCTGAGCTTGGGGGTGCAGCGGCGCGCACCTGGGCCGCTCCTTGCGCAAAGAGAATGTTGCGCGCCGCGTCCGGCACCGCTTCCCGAGGGTACATGGCAGTATACCTGCCCCGCGGTGTGCAAACAAATTGCGTTACGTGTATGTAACACTCCCACCACAGGAATGCACAGGCGCATCGGCAGCTTGGCATCGGGCATTCCCTTTAGGGATCCACGCGAGACACGCGGGCTCCGCGCAGCTCACTCGCGGGGGAGAGGGTGATGCTGCTACCTGTCCATGTCTGGAGGGTTGAATGCTTTCCCGGAGAGTGTATCGTGATTCGCCTGGCAGTGATATCCCCACTCCCAACGCCTCGGGCCATCCGGGATCAGCTGCAAACACGCCGCCCCAGAACCGCCCCAGGTCAGCGTCACACGCTCTATTGGCGCGCTCCTCCAGGGTCTTCCGAGGACCGCGGCTGAATCCACCCTCCTCTGTAAGGGCTGTCCGTTCAAAGAGGCGGCGCTCTCGTGAGCCGCGCTTCCGCTATGCTTCGACAAGTATCCTGAGAGCGCCCGCACCTTCTTGCCAAGTCAGCGGCTCCTGCCAGCGTGGGCCTGGTAAAGTGTCAGGCCCTCACTTTCACGGCATCGATTCTGGCCCGACGCGTTCGGGGTGTGGACCGCACCATGTTCGTGATGGGGAGGCACGTGATGTTCTCTGGCGCCCTCACGTCAAAGGCCTTGAGGCGTCCCCCGTATTTGGCCCGTAACCGTGCGAAGACCTCTCTTTCCTCGGCAGACACGTATCTGTCAGCAGCCCTCCTCGGGAGTCATCCCTTTGAGACCGCAGCCCCGCTATCCGCGCAAGCGGGTCGCGCCTCACCAAGTGGAATTCGCGAGCGGCGAGCCAAGCATTCTACGTGGCAAATATCTGTAACGACATTGTGGCATCTGGCCCGTACACTGTTTTCTCCCTTCCTTCACGCGTGGTCGTTGTGGGCTCGATTGGTGGGTCACCCTCTGTCACACGCGAGTCATGCATCAGGCCCTGGACTTGGTGCAGAATCAAGAGCTATCTGACGAGACAACATTGCATCGGCTTCCACCTGAAAGTAGGCGGGTAAGACACAGGCCGAGGGAGCAAACTCCATCAACTACGTCGAACATGCAGCGAGGCACCAACGCGCGGACGGCGGGGAACGCGAAACAATGGAAAGGCATCGAGTTTGCAGTTAACAATAACTAGAACTTCAGGGTTGAGGGGGATAAACACCCCCATTTCCCTCCGCTCCCGTCCCATATTTAACATATCATAATGAACGACCGAAGATCATGAGTGCGGCATGACGGAGGCTACGTCCCATGACGTGATATTCGATGACCGTTCGATGGTGCTCGATGACCGCTGGATAGGGTTCGATGACATCTCGATGATATTCGATGACCGCTCGATGATATTCGATGACCACTCGATGATATTCGATAACCGCTCGATGATAGTCGATGACCGTTTGCATGATGGCATGATGACATGCTGACATGCTGACAGCGACAGCGACATGCTGCCATGATGACATGACATGATGGCATGCTGACATGACATGATGATAATTGATGATATGATGACGCTGACCTGCATTAGATTGAAGATGGTGGATCGAAAATGTTAGATCGAAAATCGCAATTCAATTTTAACTGTACGCATACATCTTACGGAGTTGTACTCCACGATTTTGCGAGCATAGTCATTAGAGCGCATACCACATTCGTGAACGTTAGACACGGTGGTCTAATGGTTAGTATCCTCGCCAGTTTTGAGGAGGGTGGGGGGTTCAAATCCTAGTCTCGGCCGAAAATATCGAACTTCGATGTGCGTGCTGCGCGATGCGCGGGTGGTGGCGCGCCTGAGGGAGGGGGCTTAGGGAGGGTTCCCCCGGCGTCGATCGTGATGCGCGACTCCCGAGTCTCCGTCAGG
This sequence comes from Cymbomonas tetramitiformis, assembly GCA_001247695.2. NCBI lineage: Eukaryota > Viridiplantae > Chlorophyta > Pyramimonadophyceae > Pyramimonadales > Pyramimonadaceae > Cymbomonas > Cymbomonas tetramitiformis. Next base: position 18,361 of record LGRX02010560.1, read on the forward strand.
AGTGCAAACGGGGGGTGGATCCCCCCATCCCCAAGCCCCCCTCTCTGCTCGAGGACGCGCGTCGATCACGATGCGCGGCCCACCCCGATTCGCGGTCCCCCCTCCCCGCTGAAATTCGGGGCGATCAAAGCGAAATTCGGACGATTCGGGGGTCGCGCGGGGGGCGCGAGGGGGCGCGCGCGGCGCACCCCCGTTACTTACTTACTTACAAGAACTATCTTTAGTTTATAATGTACAACACAAATTGGCTCACCATTCGTGGATGAGGCTGATCGCGTCGGCGCAACAAGCAGCCCGTGCCCTACGCCCTTCTGCGCCTGGGCAGGCGGGCGCGCACCCATGGGAGAGAACCTTCCAATCCTCACAGATGCCGGAGCGGCAACCGGGAGGGGTGACGAAGAAAGGCACGGGGGTCTGGCGGCCCATGATCCACTCGCTGTCGCACGGCACATTGGGGAAGGCGACTGTGCGCTTCGACAGCACGCCGCCGACAGATAGCGTGTGCAGCACCGAGTCCACCAGTTCTGTCTGCGCCCCCCAAATAGACATCAACGGCCCGAGGCTCTCGTCTAACACCTCGAGCATCACACAGGCCCTTACGCGCGGACAAAGCGATGCACTTCAGGTAGCGCCAAACAGCCCTCCCACCTCGACCAAAAAGGATTTCAGCAGAGCCAAGAATAGCCATGAACTCTGGCGCGAGCACGCATTCTATTTAAAGGAGCCCACGGAATGTTAGCAGTTTCAAAAATACTGCCCCGATTGACCTGAGCCGTGCGCCCTGTCTGAGACAGCGACGGTTCGATCCATCCGAGAGCAGCCGGCATCCTGCCGCAGACTACGAGCAGGAGTCCAAACAGACACGGACTCGGCTCTGTTCTTTTGCACTTTCCCTGTCTGAACACTTAAAGTCTCGGCTGGTAGCTTAGACAGCGCCAGCCAGACAAATGCTATTTCTTTAATGAATGGCAGGTAGTGTGCCTTTTGGCGGTAGACCGAGTGTGCAAGAAGAAGCGCCACTTGCACACACCAATCAGCTTCGATGCTGGCGATACGTCGTCGCGAAAACCTTGTGGAACTCATTGACATAGTATACGTTTATAAGGAATCGAGTCGGTGGTGCCAATATCGTGGCTCGAGTGGGCACAGCGACCTTACACCAGGAAGTCGTATTCGTTGCACGAGCAAATACTGCTGTGCCTGTAGTGGAGGGTGATGCGTATAATGCAAGTGGGCACTGCTGCCGCTCTCCCGGAGGGATGTGCATGCGGTGCCACGAGTACCTGAAGGTGACGCAGCTGGTGCCCAGTGGAACCAGATTCTGGCACGCCCGTCACACATCTCGTAAAGGGGCGGCCGGGCCGGCCAGGGGGTCGGGCCATGGCCTGCCTGAGACATGTACAGGTTGGCGTCTGGGTGGTAGGCAAGGACTTGCACCAGCTTGTTCTGTGGAGGTCCCAACCTCTCTCCTCACCTCAGACCGCTAGGTGCGCCTGCGCCCATCTCGACATGAGTGATACGGCGAACAAGTAAAGCTCGGTGGCGAATGTGAGCGCCACGTGCCACGCCATCCCTCGTGAAAACCCGCTGGGCGAGCTGAATGGGTGGGCGCTTGCTCGCTGGATGGCGCCAGGCAGAGGCGCCAGGGGAAGCCAAGGCCAAGCTGCCGGAACCAACGCGCGGGATCGGTGAATCAACCTGGATGAAGGCTCGGGATTGAAGGGTGTGCTCCTGCAGCGCACGATTTGCTTGGTAATCGTAGAGTCCGAGCATTTTCAGCAGCAGCAGCTTGTCGGCGGAGTTTGTGGCATGCAGCATGACGCCTCCCGGCGGGTCAACCCCAAATTGCCCCCGCCTGTGACCCGCATAACCCGCCCTGCCCCCCCTTGAGTATCTCTGCTCCTGGTAGGCTACTGTCAGTGTTCAGGGAGCGCTGCTGCCACCGCGTCTCCCCTCCTTTAGAAGGGCTCGAGATGCACCCCAACGCGGCCGGGCATGCGAGGCGCGCCGGAGGGAGCAGCCGTGCTCACCCCGACGGTGGCATCCCCCATCCTCGCATGCGGCAGGGACCAGACACCCCTCACGCAATCTCACTTCACCCACCCTCGCCGCCTTCGCCTTCGCCCCTGCTGCTGTATCCATTAGTTGGCCTGTGTGCCAGGGATGAAGAAGGCTGACGTGGAATGCTGACCTGGCAACGCGCCAGTGGCAAACTATAAACTGGGGCAAGGTAACGACCAGCTCCTGAGGGAGTGGCTCCTGTGGCCACACTCACACACGCTGTCCCAGGTCAGTCCCAGGCGAGTCCCCAAATACTTTCACACCAGCAACATTTTCAACGCTTGTGATCCCAAACACAGACTACGGCGCCAGTGCCGGGCTGCAATCCGGGGAACCTGATTGGCGGAGCTGCCGGCAGGTGATAAGTAACTCCTGGGTCAATCCCTCAAGAGGCGGCAGATTCAGTTCCGGGTTCTAGGTGGGTGTGACATGCCTTAGGGCGGTGCAGCACGCTCCTCGAGCCCCGACTCGCCCACAGTGGGTGGTGGCAAGTGGCGAGCGCACGTTTTCCCGGGTGCCTCGGGGGTCTGGGGGGGGGGATTCAACAGTGGGCAAGCCTTCCGTTTCCCGCAACATGACGAGGCACATCAGAGGGACGCGGTGGCACCTCGCTGGCGCCCTCGCTGGACGCGGCAGCCGGGTTCCGCCGCCGGTCCGCTTCGAGCAACTCCTGGAACTCCTGCGCCAGCGCGCCGCGCCTGGACGGGAACGGGGGCGCCATCAGGTCCTCCGGCGCCGTCTCCACCACCTACGATGCCGCCGCATGGTCGCCGCGCGCCGCAGTCAGATTTACGCACAGATGCTGCGCCCGTCTGCGCATGGCCTGCGCCCGCCGCGAGGAAGCGGGTGGAGACGAACAGCCGTGAGGCACGCAGCTCTCACAGCACGGGGATTCTTTTTGAATTCCCGTGCTTTGCGGGGGAAGTGCTAATACTGCGAATCTTCAAACATGGTTCCGTGCACGCCGAGCTGATTGCCGGTGGCACACAGCTGAGCGCACATTTGTGAGCAGTAGATCTCCCACGCGCACCAGGAAGTAGCGGCTCTTCATGCACGCTGCTGAATGAGCCCTCGCGCTGTGTGGCAAATGACCACTGCAACGATGCTCGCGTTTGGTGCAAAGCGCAGCCGAAACAGAAATATATAATTGCCGGCGACGCTTCAAGGCTTCTTGTTGTACACGACGGCAATCTATCGTGTATGTTGAATCCAACCGTCATCGCGGGCTCTGCCCTATCGGCACAAATCTCTGAAACCACAAAAGTCCTCGAACTACATTTCAAAACATTTTCTGGGTACGTCACTCAAGACGTCGCCATGCCCCCTGCTTCCATCACGGGCCCTCGTCTTGACCTGCCAAGCGGCAGGGCTGGTGCAGGCCTGCACCGCGGAGGCTGTGGCCACCCTTGAATTTGACACTCCTTCTCCATCACGATCCCCACCAGCCGCCCACATGTTGCGGCCCGCTGCCTTGCACTCCAGGCCGCCCTCGCGCAGGGGGGCCTCCGAGGCGATTCAGCATCAGCCTCGCCCAGTCGTTGGCCAAATCCGACCCCGAAGCCCAGGATCTTATCTCCGGCGGCCACCAGTAGCTGCCGCCATCGCTCACCCCCAGAGTCCACCTGGTGCACTCCTCCGCCGTGCTCTGCCCCAGGATCGGTCACGAAGATCCCGGAGCTCCTCCAAGTGCCTCACCCCAACCAAGGGACCCTCCCGAGCCATCACTTCACCCACCGATGCCTGCAACGCTTCTCCCTCCAGAGCCTGATCTACCGCCGGTCCCAGGTGTCGCCTCACGCACCCGCTGCATCACGACCCCCGTGTTGGGCCGCCCGAAGGCCACGAAGGCGAACATAGCCCGCGTGCACGGCTGCCGGCATACAGCGTCAATCGCTGCGCTCTCCCGGCCAGCCGTAGTCTTAAGGCGGGGCTTCGAGCACCGTCTCCACGTGTCGCGTCGGCGGCCCATCACTCACTGGGAGCTTGGGCTGTGAAACTTCGAGTCCCCCACAGGCCTTGAGCGGGTCAGACCTTCCGAGCCGGCTGGGAGTGAACAGGCCCCCCGCAGGATGGCATGCCAGGGAACTCACAAGCCAGAGCCTCTAACTGGCGAAACCTTAAAGTCTCTTACCAGCCGGCCGAGCTCCGACGTAGATCGATCCCCTGCGCGAGGCGCGTGTGACCCCTCTGCCCCATCGAACCCCGCCAATTTCAGCCACCAGCCGTCCAGATCGTCTTCCCTGGACGGCCAGTGACGTCCCCTCGAGAGGCCTCGAGGTGATGTGTCCCAGCATCGCCACAAAGAGACGTCTGCCCCACAGCAGCCACTGCCCCCCTCCTGGTGCCGGAACCTGTATGTCCACACCTCCAACTTGTGCTTCAAGAAGCCCCTCGCCTTGCGCTGTCGGCGGAGCGTGGCCCGCGAGGAGCGAGGGGCCCGGGTGGCTCTGCGGCCCTGACTGGACCGCCCGGGTGGCTCTGCGGCCCTGACTGGACCGCCCGGGTGGCTCTGCGGCCCTGACTGGACTGCCCGGGTGGCTCTGCGGCCCTGGCTGGACGGCTCGGGTGGCTCTGCGGCCCTGGCTGGACGGCTCGGGTGGCTCTGCGGCCCTGGCTGGACGGCTCGGGTGGCTCTGCGGCCCTGGCTGGACGGCTCGGGTGGCTCTGCGGCCCTGGCTGGACCGCCCGGGTGGCTCTGCGGCCCTGGCTGGACTTCTCCGCATCGCCTCCCCGCTCCCCTCCCCTCGCACTGCGCTGGCAGTCCCAGGAACTGCACCACGCAACCCTAGGCGTGTCTGGTCAGCTTCTCCTGGGCCTCCCAGGGCATCCCCCGTGAGACCCCTGTCCGAAGCCGCCTCTCTATTGCACCGCGCCATGGGGGAGGCAGGATAGACGAACAACCCAGGTCCTAGGCTGCTGCCGGCAGGTCCTAGGCTGCTGCCGGCAGGTTCTAGGCTGCTGCTGGCAGGTTCTAGGCTGCTGCCGGCAGGTCCTAGGCTGCTGCTGGCAGGTTCTAGGCTGCTGCCGGCAGGTCCTAGGCTGCTGCTGGCAGGTTCTAGGCTGCTGCCGGCAGGTTCTAGGCTGCTGCTGGCAGGTCCTAGGCTGCTGCTGTCAGGTTCTAGGCTGCTGCTGGCAGGTCCTAGGCTGCTGCCGGCAGGTCCTAGGCTGCTGCTGGCAGGTTCTAGGCTGCTGCCGGCAGGTCCTAGGCTGCTGCCGGCAGGTTCTAGGCTGCTGCCGGCAGGTCCTAGGCTGCCGGCGAGGCCGCGGTGCGCTGCAAGGAGCGGAGGTCCCCCCTGAGCGTGGTCAGGCGGCGCTGCGCCAAGATCCCAAGCCAGTTGCTCTCCGCAAGCGCGCGCACTCTGCACTGGATGTGCTCCGCATTGCAGCACCTCATTGCTGGCGTTGGCCGCGCGCAACGCCCCCTTTACGCCCCCCTGTGACCGTGCTCCCTCTCGCGACAAGGGCCTCCCTCTTGCTCTGGATATTAAAAACAGTGTTTGGCGTCATGATAGTCATGCAGCCCTTCTTCCCCAAGGCGCATACCGACCAACTACAACGTCCATTCCGTACAGAGATGCCCCGCAGTCATGGCCACGCTATATGGAGATGCCCCGCTATCATGGCCACCCTATATGGAGATGCCCCGCTATCATGGCCACGCTATATGGAGATCCCCCGCAGTCATAGCCGCGTTATATGGAGATGCCCCGCAGTCATGGCCACCCTATATGGAGATGCCCCGCAGTCATGGCTATGGCATGTTGACATCTACGCCGGCCGTCGGATCAAGCCCATTGAATTTCTATTGATCGAAGCCCTGTTGGTTGCGAACTCAAAAAGTGGGAATGCGCATTACATAATCGTATTGGAGTACACACGCCTGGAGGGCCCTGGGAGGCGCGAGGCGCACCCACGATGGAGACGGGCTGATCAATAAAACAAACCACCTGAATTGCATAGCCTTTTATTGGGGCCGAGGCGAGGTGACCCGGAGAAGCGCACCTCGTGGGTGATGGGCATGTTGGCCAGCACATTGTGCTCTTGCCGCAGAAAAAAACGTTCACGCCACTCCTCCGGGAAAGGCGTCTGCTCAAGTGGACAATCGCCGCCGAACCCCCTTGCGGCCGTCATGCCGGACCCACCCCCCACCAGTGCTCCTCATGCGGACCATGCCATGCCGAGGTCGTGATGAGCGCTCTGGGCCGGGCACGTGCGGCCACCTGCGTTTTGCGCCACCCGTTCTCCCAGCCTTGGACATACTTCACAGGGCCGTGCGCGTTCATGTAGTCGTGGTATTTGTTCCGCGAAGCCCAAGCCTCGTCGGCCTCCCCTGCAGCCCCGCCGGCGTCTCCCCGTGCGCTTCAGCACTCGCTCTAGTCGTCTTGCCAGCATGCTCCACAGTTGTCTCACAAATGCGCCCCCTGCAGCCGAACTCCTGTCCGATGCCCCTGTCCCGCGTCCCCCATGCCGTCCTGGCATCAGGCACGGGCGCTCCCCGGGAAGCCCTCTTGCCTTAGCAGCTTGCTCTGGCGCGAGGGGGGTCTGCCCTGTGCCTGCCGGGGGAGCCCCAAGCCGCCGCTCAGGGTTGAGAGGCGGCTGCGAGAGACGGCTGCGAGAGGCGGCGGAGCCATGCGCGCACCTCGCATTGCGTGGTGGAAGAACACGGTGTCGCGGTACATCTCCACGCCCATGATGCCGCTGAGCACGGCGTCGCGCATCATGTTCTGGTCGAAGAAGAAACTCTCCTGCACCTTCGCCTTGTGCAGCCAGTGCGTCTCGTTCAGCGCCTCCAGGTCCAGGTCCAGAAAGCGGTACAGCTTGTCCGGCACGTCGGCCAAAATGCGCACCGCCGCCCCTCTGCGCTCCCCGAGCCACCCCATTCATCTGCGCCAGTACGTGTGCCACCCACGGCGCCAAGGCGAAGGCTGGCTCTGCTGCAGCTGCTCCTCTCACACACTGAACGGCATAGGGCGACGCTTGCTCGCCCACCCCCTAGTGGATGAGAGATGCATACAGGAACAGAGGGGCCGTGCCAAAAAAACACACAGAACGAACAGCATGATGCACGAGACGAGTGATGCACGAGATCACCGACTGGATGTCTTGCCCTACCTTGGGTGCGCACTGTGGTAGCACATCCACCCTGCATCAACGACTGGATGCATTGCCCTACCTTGGGTGCACACTGTGGTAGCACATCCACCCTGCATCAACGACTGGATGTATTGCCCTACCTTGGGTGCGCATTGTGGCAGTACACAAACCCTGCAGCACCCTCCCTCCACACCCGCGCACCTCTCAATGCACCTCATGTGAAGCGCCCCTATAGATGCCCCAATAGCACGCCTGGGGGGGGGGGGCGAGTGTGAAACGCCTGTGGGGCAACGGCGAGACGCCCTCCCTCAACTCAGAGCTGGATGTGGAGCTCCACGTCAGACTCCCGGCTGAGTTGAGGCTTGCCGGATGCCGGCGTGCACGGCTCAAGCAGGATGTGGGCAGTCTGAAGCAGGCTGGCAAGGCCCGGTGCGAGGCCGGTGATGCCTTTATCATGGGGGGCTGTGATCTGAGGATGAGAAGGAGCAAGGTGGAGCCCTGCCTTCATCTGGCGTGGCACTGCCTTCAAGGTCATGCATGCCTGCAAGGACCTCGGTGAACTGGATCTGGTCACGGGTGTTGATGTGCGCTGGGCGGACGGGGCTGCCTGCTTATCACAGCTGGGGTATGTAGCGTAACCTTGGACCGACTCCTTTGGCACCGCGTAGCCACAAGGGTATGTAGCCACTCAGGTATCTCAGTGCGGTCGGGACGAGGCCAAGCCGGCCTCGTTGCCCATGGCACAGAGGACAGTGATACGATCCTCTGAGGACCAGCCTTCTCAGCCCCCTACAAGGCCTCACCGGGACAGCCGCCCTGCATGTTGCCGTGGGTGGCTCGGTGTGCGAGGCTCGGTGTACGAGGCGAGATACCATGTTTGCATCGTCTGCTCTTTCTAAGTACAATGCCATCGACGGCCCGGAGCACTTTGATGCAGTGCAGAGGGTGCTCACAGCCATGAACTGGTGCTGCGAGCTGCTGCGGCACGGGGCCCGGTGCGCTCTGCTCACAGCCATGAACTGGTGCTGCGAGCTGCTGCGGCACGGGGCCCGGTGCGCTCTGCTCACACCCATGAACTGGTGTTGCGAGCTGCTGCGGCACGGGGCCCGGTGCGCTCTGCTCACACCCATGAACTGGTGCTGCGAGCTGCTGCGGCACGGGGCCCGGTGCGCTCTGCTCACAGCCATGAACTGGTGCTGCGAGCTGCTGCGGCACAAGGCCCGGTGCGCTCTGCTCACAGCCATGAACTGGTGCTGCGAGCTGCTGTGGCACGGGGTGCGGTGCGCTCTGCTCACCGCCATGAACTGGTGCTGCGAGCTGCTGCCGCACGGGGCCCGGTGCGCTCTGCTCACAGCCATGAACTGGTGCTGCGAGCTGCTGCGGCACGGGGCGCGGTGCGCTCTGCTCACACCCATGAACTGGTGCTGCGAGCTGCTGCGGCACGGGGCCTGGTGCGCTCTGCTCACAGCCATGAACTGGTGCTGCGAGCTGCTGCGGCACGGGGCCCGGTGCGCTCTGCTCACACCCATGAACTGGTGCTGCGAGCTGCTGCGGCACGGGGCCCGGTGCGCTCTGCTCATAGCCATGAACTGGTGCTGCGAGCTGCTGCGGCACGGGGCCCGTTGCGCTCTGCTCACAGCCATGAACTGGTGCTGCGAGCTGCTGCGGCACGGGGCGCGGTGCGCTCTGCTCACAGCCATGAACTGGTGCTGCGAGCTGCTGCGGCACGGGGCCCGGTGCGCTCTGCTCACAGCCATGAACTGGTGCTGCGAGCTGCTGCGGCACGGGGCCCGGTGCGCTCTGCTCACAGCCATGAACTGGTGCTGCGAGCTGCTGCGGCACAAGGCCCGGTGCGCTCTGCTCACAGCCATGAACTGGTGCTGCGAGCTGCTGCGGCACGGGGCCCGGTGCGCTCTGCTTACAACCATGAACTGGTGCTGCGAGCTGCTGCCGCACGGGGCCCGGTGCGCTCTGCTCACAGCCATGAACTGGTGCTGCGAGCTGCTGCGGCACACGGCCCGGTGCGCTCTGCTCACAGCCATGAACTGGTGCTGCGAGCTGCTGCCGCACGGGGCCCGGTGCGCTCTGCTCACAGCCATGAACTGGTGCTGCGAGCTGCTGCGGCACGGGGCCCGGTGCGCTCTGCTCAAAGCCATGAACTGGTGCTGCGAGCTGCTGCGGCACGGGGCCCGGTGCGCTCTGCTCACAGCCATGAACTGGTGCTGCGAGCTGCTGCGGCACAAGGCCCGGTGCGCTCTGCTCACAGCCATGAACTGGTGCTGCGAGCTGCTGCGGCACGGGGCCCGGTGCGCTCTGCTCACAGCCATGAACTGGTGCTGCGAGCTGCTGCGGCACGGGGCCCGGTGCGCTCTGCTCACAGCCATGAACTGGTGCTGCGAGCTGCTGCGGCACAAGGCCCGGTGCGCTCTGCTCACAGCCATGAACTGGTGCTGCGAGCTGCTGCGGCACGGGGCCCGGTGCGCTCTGCTCACAGCCATGAAGTGGTGGTGCGAGCTGCTGCGGCACGGGGCCCGGTGCGCTCTGCTCACAGCCATGAACTGGTGCTGCGAGCTGCTGCGGCACAAGGCCCGGTGCGCTCTGCTCACAGCCATGAACTGGTGCTGCGAGCTGCTGCGGCACGGGGCCCGGTGCGCTCTGCTCACAGCCATGAACTGGTGCTGCGAGCTGCTGCGGCAAAGGGCCCGGTGTGCTCTGCTTACAGATGTATGAAGCTGCAGGCTGGCTGCAAGCTCGCAAGGAAATCCACATATGAGATGGTTGTCTTTCTGTGTGTGAGTTTCGTGATCGACTCATCTGTCATTCAGAAAGTGTGTGAGTTTGGTGATCTACGCATCCGTCATTCAGAAAGTGTGTGCGTTTGGTGATCTACT
>LGRX02010560.1:29654-68554 GCA_001247695.2 Cymbomonas tetramitiformis
ATCTACTCATCTGTCATTCAGAAAGTGTGTGAGTTTGGTGATCTACTCATCTGTCATTCAGAAAGTGTGTGTCCATATCCACCGAAGCCAAGATAAGCGGTATGCCCGAGGGGGTACGAGAGGTGAAATACATTCCGAACGCGGTGAATGGCATCGGCACCGTGACCCTCCCAGTAGCTAGGCACTGCTACACGCAGGGGGTTATCCATCTGGCCTCTACGTCAACAACAGCAGATCGAAGTATATTGATGTCAGAAACATGTATATTCGGGAGACGGCCAAGAGGGGTACTATTGAGCCACCGTATCAGGACACCAGTGCCAACAGACTTCGGACATCTTTACAAAACCTCTGCCAGCACCTAGCTTTGCCACCCACAGAAACCGCCCCGGAGTAATGCAGCTGACCGAGCTATACACGATAAACTAAGGGCACCATCCCTGTGGAGCCCCGGCACCACCCCGAATACTAGCGCTGGGTACTGGGCGCCAAAACCGATCCGAGTGATGAAAGGCCCGATACAGGTCTAGAACACTGCAGAACACATGCAGACCGTAGGGTCGTTGATGACAGCAACGACACGGATCCGGAAGGATATCAATATGGTCCTGAGAGCCTTGCACTTCCGCTGGGCTCGTTCGATGTACCCTATGCCAAGGGGCCGCAGATGCCCGGCCGAGCACTCTTAGGTGTGGAAACGCCAAATCACGGGTGCTCTGAAGATTTCTTTCGGTTCCTGTCGCATACAGCCCGAGATGCGTGAAGGTGTCGTTATGCTTCCTAAGAAGTATGCCAATGCATATGAACTTACCGTGCTTTGAAAAGTCGACTTATCTTTTCAGAATTTTTCACGCTGTCGATCGAAAAACCTGAGTTCCTAATTCGAGCGGCCACTGCAAAAGTGTGGTTCAAGTATTTCAGGAAAATCGTTTCCATCACGATCCTGATCAGCTTTAGTCACTGTATCAGGTCCATCATTGTGAGACTGAGACGGGCCCGGGTGCTGTGTTAGTGATTTGGGAGTTCAGGTGACACGTAATCTGAGTTCACAGACTTTCCGTGAATCTTACCAAAATTACCTCAGCCATTTAGAACGAAACGGTGTACTTTCGTGAAGCTTTGCCGTGTGAACTGGTATTATGGTGTTTTCAATGAAAGGATGTCAGTGCTGTTTGCCATAATATCATTTGAAATTCTAAGAATGAGCGCCTCCGTGGTCGCCCTTCAGAGGTGGGAAGTAGGTACGAGCGCCTCCATGGGCTCGCCACAGACCTCATCGGAGAGAGAGAGTCGGCGAAGGCCGTCGACCTCGGACACGTCGACCGAAGTTTCACCGGATATGAACCAACGGAACAGACCCAGCTTGACAAGGCGCGAGCACCGACATAGAAGGAGGCTGGGGGGATACAAGGGTGAGTATGGCGGGCCGAGTGGCAGTGAGCTGGCACGCACCGCACTGCACGTTGGTGTCGAGGTGATCCTCCGAGTGGAACATGAGCGTGAAGGGGCCGAGGGTCGGGCCCTTCAGGTAAGGGTAGACGTCCTCGAGCATCACCAGATCCGTGTCCATCATCATGGTGTTATATCCCAGTGCCACCAAACGTGCCATGGTCTTCCATCGCATCACCCACATCGCAACATCGCCACGCATTGACCATTGCGACATGCGCTCATAGAATCCAGGATGCTTCTCTCCAGATCGCCAGAACTGCTCCTCGATCTTCCTGCGACCACGCAGAGGGGTCACGGGCGCCAAACTGTTCAGTCACAACGGAGCATCGACCAGGCAACGTGGAGCCTGCCGTGGTGGTTGTTCCAAGTTCGAGTCTAAAAGCTGACGTGGAGGCCAAGTACGAGGCAGCGCCGAAGGCTGGCGTTGGGGATGAGTACACCGCAAAGCCAGTCGCAGACGCAGCGGTGCACTAGGGTGCGGAGCTAAGGAACACAGCGAAGCGCGCTGGAAATCTTCACCTCACATACCACTTGAGGATCCCCGAGGAGCCTCAGAGAGCCATTTCTCCATGAACAAGAGTTGGCACCGAAGTACCTCTGCGAGACGCGCGATCCGAAGTTGATCTCGAAGTTGCCGTCCCAGACACACCCGAGGTTTTTGTCCAGCCCTTGCATGTACTTGCAAGCTTCCTCATTGAATCCAATCATCAAGTAATGGCCGTAGCCGAGGCGCCTAAGATTCAGAATCAGATTCAAAGTCAAATGCGAGTGGCCGATGTCACTGGCGAACAGGATGAGCTCGTTTTTGTATGCGCGCGCTTTGGCGGCTTCCAGGAGCTCGTGCGTCACATCCCACATTCCTGGGGTCGGCACGTCCAAGCTCCAGTACTGGGCGTCGACAGGAGCTTCCTTGCGAAAGGTGTGTTTGTTAGGGGCCTTTCCTTCATCTTGGATTTCGAAGGCACTCTCGTTTAGCATCTTCGCTGACCCTGTTGTAGTTGGAAACCGCCAAGCAATCACGAATACAGAACACCGAAAGTGAAAGGTTTAAATCATCAGAGCGTTCGAGCAGACTCGTGGAAGCGTATCGGATGGTCTGAGCTTCGACACACAGTGGCAAACGGTAGTCGGCGAGGGCTTGCCTTCGGCCGTCGAGTCCTGTTTCGTGTCGACTTCTTCAGAATTGACCATGCCAGCAGTGGTCTCCGAAGACGTCGCACTAACACCCAGGTCACGCTCTTCCACATCGGAACGGGATTGTATCCTCACGTGTTGCCTGTCAAAGGGCTGAGCTGTCTCTGGGTCATCTTCCGGGAAAGTCTCCGGAGAGTGCTCAATATCATTTCTTTGGATAATAAGCTCAGCTTCATCTGAGCTTATCCCCGACATTCGATGTCGCAGCGACGGATTCGACTTGAAGGCGGGATGGTGGGAACATTTCTGGATAAGTTGCTCCAGGTGGGCACACGACGTCACAGGCGATGTCGATGGACTTCCTGCAGTATATTCAGCATACTCAAAAAGACTTTGTCAGTAGATAGTCCTGATCATGTACCTCGGTGTACAAAGCGACCTTTTCTGAATGACCCTAAGCAACTCTCAGAAATTGCGGGGGCTCTCGGGAGCGCCAGTAGGCATACCTCTGAGACTCCACAGTCCTGAGCCGGAGGACAGCCACAAGAAAATGGCAAGCGGCCAACCGCTTGCAAGACACACGTTCACGAGCGAAAGCCGCGGTAAAAGCCTGCGCTTCTCCATGCGATGAGAAGCACTCACTTATCCGGTGTAAAGACAGACCCTAACGCAATCAGCGACCACCGGCGCGCCAGGCGAGGCAGTGGGAGGTCATTGAAATGTGGGAGACTTGCCTAAACACATTGTCGGTTGTGTTCCTACGCTAGAATTCCGATAAGTCTGGAAGTGTCCCACAAATCAAGACGGAAGCGGAATCTAGGACTTTGAATGGCATCCCGGATGAAATATAGCTCAAAACTATTGAGAACAGCATACGTGATACGATCGACGTTCACACCAACGCAAGAGCCGCAGCTGTCGTATGGGGTTACTTCCTTATTTGTAATTACTATTAGGGCAATTTTTACAAATCGAACCCCTGATCTGGCGGCCTGAAATATTTTCTGGGGGTAGGAAGCCTGGTCCCTATTGACACCCGCATCGCGCGGACATGACGAATCCCATATTGTGCTGTTGGGTGTTTTTGGGGGAAGTCTCGGATACATCGAGATTTCCATATTCAAATAGTTCATAACGATTATCGTATCTAAAGAGTGGGTGTTTTTAGATCCACGGGTGTTGATAGGGCCAAGACTTCCTAATAAGGAAATAACGTTATATAACCGCTAAAATGACCCCCAGGCGAGGGGTTACACTTACGTAGGTTACCCTTACATAACCTTTTGGGCTTATTCAACCCTCATCTGAGCATGAAATAATTCTTAAAATTCGGGAGAATTCACGAGAGTAACGATCTTCGTCCCACCACAAGGTGGGGCCAGTGCTACCCTCTGCCGTCACCCCTCAACCTGTTGTGTCACATTCTTCGTAGGTCGCCACTGGCCACTGTCACCGTCCGAACCTAAAACCCTCACCAATGTTTTATTATCCATCTTAGAGCACGAGTTAGTGACGCAGCCGGGCACCTGCGTTTATGATATTTGACCAAGTGGATATACAATATCTCTCTCTCTACCGATCTATCTATCCCCACCGCATATAATTGGTATTTCCTGTTAAGAACAACTTACGTGTCGGCAAGCGCTTCTCCACGATGCACGACGCCATGGTGCGGGTCTCGTGGGGGGTGCCAAACTGCCAACCCGCCCCCAAGAGCCAAACTCGGACTGTGTGGGAGGCAGCAAAGTAAGCGGGTCGTCTTGGGGGGGAGGGCGACCCCACGAGACCCGAAGTCGAACTCCGGGTGGGGGGTAAATCTCCTCCAACCAGAGCCTACATGTGGGGTATCGATTGCAATCGATACCCCCTAGTGATCCGACCTAATAGCACGATATGTGCGGAAACACGGAGAACGATCAGCGCGTAGTCGTACTCTTCTTAGCCCAAATGATATCCGCCGTTGCAACGTCTTACATCAATCGACGAGCATCCGTCGCCAAGGCAGGTGTGGGAACCCAAAGTATCCCAATATTTAAACAAGGGATATGTCTGCATCGGGGGCAAACAATTTATTATAATCCACATCAGGGGCAGACACTTCATGTTAATCAAAATCGGGGGCAGACACATCATTGTAATCCACATTTTTAGAATATATCACAAACACCTCTAGGGAGTATTGATTTTAAGTAACGGCCGGTAGTGCTAATGATATCTTTCCTACATACTGTCCAGATAATATGCCCGTGTTGCTTGAAAGTGGCGTATCGCTGATTCCACGAGGCCGTGGCTGTTGTAGATTTTTGATAGCGCCTCGGATGATCCACAACAAAAATACCAAATATAAGCCGTGTTCTGGACGTTACGTACATCAACTTTCGAAATATTTGATTATCAACAAGTCAATAAATCAGAGTTATAGGACTTCTGCATTGCTTACTAGTTGAGTAGTAGTAAATCAGTAGCAAGATAAAGGGATACCCAAAATTTGAGGATATTTTTCAAAAACTGTACACTCACTAGCGACCCCGCTTGGCATTCGGTGCACTAGTTTGTTGCAGAAGCGAGCAGCTTCTCCACTGCCATGAAGGCCAATGGGGCATAGTCCGGATTGGCGGACTTGATGCAGCATTTCACACCCTGTTCCATCCCGCAACCCACAACACCATCAACAGGTCTTTCTCCTGCTGAGTTCCACGGGCTCGAGGCCGAAAGCATCGAGCTCGAGGCCGAAAGCATTGAGCTTTGTCTGTCAACGATAGGAAGCCCGAAACAGGAAGAGGGATCTGGATTTCCCGCCTGCGCACTCCACGCTTCCGTGCGGCTTTCCGTCCCTACACCTCAAACTCCGTCCTCTTAGCACAGCGCTCAAATAGATGTCCCTCCTAACTATAGGCAACCTCTTGATCTCAGTGTTTATTTCCATCTGGCTCAGAAGGACGGCAGCAGGTGGTTGGTGCAGCTGTGCTTAGAGGACGGAGTTTGCTCAGATAGAGTGGGAGTGGCTGGGCCTCACAGGCACGCCGACTTGCAAGGTCATCTCTAGTAGCAGGACTGCTTGCGGCAGCTTTGAACTCCAGTAGGTCACAATCTGCTCAGCAACCGCGCCCAGCCACTCCATCTCTCATTTTTTAGGGCAAGACGAGAATCGAGTAGGTCGCCCACACCCGCCGCGCGTTCTCCCAGAACAGTGGGCAGAAGCCATTGTCCGCCACTTGCTGCCGGCCAGCTCACAAGGTGGGCACTAACCTGATTGGTGCCTGGAACAGCTTAAGCCTGTGGTGCAGTGCAGGCGGGCGGGCACGAACCTGATTGGTGCCTGGAACAGGTCGTTGCGCCATGAAGTACACGTTGTGGGCGCGCATCTTGAGGGTGAAGGTGTCCACGGACGGCACGTTGGCCGCCGGAAACATCTGCGTTCGCTCATTAACATCTGGCAAGGACTTCCACATCTGCGGAGCAGCCCCAGTGTGCCCCTCACATGGCGTTAGGGGCAAAGCAGACGCAGTGTGCCCCTCACATGGCGTTAGGGAAGGAGCAGGCCCAGTGTGCCCCTCACATGGCGTTAGGGGCAGAGCAGACCCAGTGTGCCCCTCACATGGCGTTAGGGGCAAAGCAGACCCAGTGTGCCCCTCACATGGCGTTAGAGGGGCAGAGCAGACCCAGTGTGCCCCTCACATGGCGTTAGAGAAGGAGCAGACCCAGTGTGCCCCTCACATGGCGTTAGGGGCAGAGCAGACCCAATGTGCCCCTCACATGACGTTAGGGGCAGAGCAGACCCAGTGTACCACTCACATGGCGTTAGGGATGTCTGCCCGGCAATCATTGGAGATGCCCATGAGGAGTGCTACTATCCGGAATCTACGTCCAGGCGCACTGGATGCACACGACGTGGATTCCGGATAGTAGCACTCCTCCTGGGCATCTCCCATGATTGCCGGGCTGACGCCCATAACGCCATGTGAGGGGCACACTGGGTCTGCTTCGCCCCTAACGCCATGTGAGGGGCACACTGGGTACGTAGATTCTCCACGCTTTCACCCGCCGCCACAAAGACCCGAGGGCGACCCGGAGCCACGCTGGGATCGCAGGCAGGCTGCGGTGCCAGGTATAGGGAGGGGGGCGGCGTACGCCGAGGAAAGCGTCGCGATCGAGGAGGCCCTCCTCGGTGAAGCACTGCTCCACCGCGATGGTCGGTGTGAAGTACCACACAGGCTGCTGCGCGTTCTTTATCGCCACCTGCAGCATGTTGGTCAGGGCGGTGGCTGGGGCCCCCCCTGGCATCATGTGCAGTTTCGCGCTAGCGGAGCCACCGGGGGGCACCACCAGGTCGGCCAGCCCGTTGGGCTTCGGAGTGAAGCCGAACGCGTTGCTGTTGAACTGCACCTGGAACCCGGAGAGCTGCGACTGGCTCTGGTTGCTAAAGTCCAGGTCCCAGAACACAACTCCGCCCTCGCGTGCGAGCACCCCCCGGATCTCCAACCCCTGAGCCTTCGACGCGTCTAGCAGGATCGGCTTGGGCTGCGCAGCTGCAGGCTGACTCTGATCCATCAGCGCAAACGGGTCTGCCGCTGCCACTGGCATTGGTACCGGCGCCGGCGCAGCCGAGACGTCCAGACCGAGGAGGTCGCCAAGGGGATCCGCCGCAGGGGCAGCCGCAGGCACCGGTGCCAATGCACCTGCCCGGAACCGCCCCGCATCCCAGCAAGGTGAGGCCATGCGCCTGTGGACTGCTCAAGCCGAGGCGGCGCTGAGGAGGGGCGCACTGGGTGGAGGGGGTGGTTCCATGAGACGCGTCTACCAAGATGGCGAGGGGTAGGAGGAGGGGCCCGCCTGGAGGGTCAGGACCTGCTTGAGCTGTCCCATGAAGTCGGTCAATACAGAGGGTGAGGAGGGCGGAGGATGAGAGGGGCGCACTTGGAGCGGCGGGGGCCATGAGGTCTCCCATGAGATCAGTCACCGCAGCCACGGCTGGCGCAGGTGTCTCCGCGGCCGGTGGGGCAGCAGCCGCCACGGTGGGGTCTGCCATGTCGGAGGCCTCGCCCTCCTCCCCACTGCCAAGAGGGTCCTCCTGGCCATGGCGCTCCCATAGCAAACCGCAA
Organism: Cymbomonas tetramitiformis; assembly: GCA_001247695.2. NCBI lineage: Eukaryota > Viridiplantae > Chlorophyta > Pyramimonadophyceae > Pyramimonadales > Pyramimonadaceae > Cymbomonas > Cymbomonas tetramitiformis. Next base: position 37,343 of record LGRX02010560.1, read on the forward strand.
AGCTAGCTGAACAGAAGTCCACGTGGCATGCGCACGCAGATGACGCTGCTCGGGGTGAACAGAGGTCCACGTGGCATGCGCACGCAGATGACGCTGCTCGGGGTGAACAGAGGTCCAAGTTGCATGCGCACACAGATGACGCTGTTCGGGGTGAACAGAGGTCCACGGGTATGCACGCAGATGACGCTGCTCGGGTGAACAGAGGTCCACGTACAGCGCACGCAGATGACGCTGCTCGCACCAGAGGTCCACGTGGTATGCGCACGCAGATGACGCTGCTCGGGTGAACAGAGGTCCACGTGGTATGCGACGCAGATGACGCTGCTCGGGTGAACAGAGTCTCACGTGGCATGCGCACGCAGATGACGCTGCTCGGGTGAACAGAGGTCCACGTGGCATGCGCACGCAGATGACGCTGCTCGGGGTGAACAGAGGTCCACGTGGCATGCGCACGCAGATGACGCTGCTCGGGGTGAACAGAGGTCCACGTGGCATGCGCACGCAGATGACGCTGCTCGGGGTGAACAGAGGTCCACGTGGCATGCGCACGCAGATGACGCTGCTCGGGTGAACAGAGGTCCACGTGGCATGCGCACGCAGATGACGCTGCTCGGTGAACAGAAGTCCACGTGGCATGCGACGCAGATGACGCTGCTCGGGGTGAACAGAGGTCCACGTGGCATGCACGCAGATGACGCTGCTCGGTGACATCAGAGGTCCACGTGGCATGCGCACGCAGATGACGCTGTCGGCGAACAGAGTGTCCACGTGGCATGCGCACACAGATGACGCTGTTCGGGGTGAACAGAGGTCCACGTGGCATGCGCATGAGATGACGCTGCTCAGAACAGAGGTCCACGTGGCATGCGCACGCAGATGACGCTGCTCGGGGTGAAACAGAGGTCCACGTGGCATGCGCACGCAGATGACGCTGCTCGGGGTGAACAGAGGTCCACGTGGCATGCGCACGCAGATGACGCTGCTTTCGGGTGAACAGAGGTCCAAGTTGCATGCACGCAGATGACGCTGTTCGGGGTGAACAGATGTCCAAGTTGCATGCGATGAGATGACGCTGTTCAGGGTATCAGAGGTCCACGTGGCATGCGCACGCAGATGACGCTGTTCAAGTAGAGGTCCAAGTGGCATGCGACGCAGATGACGCTGCTCGGGTGGAACAGAGGTCCACGTGGCATGCGCACGTAGCTGACGCTGCTCGGTGAACAGAGTCCAAGTTGCATGCGCACGCAGATGACGCTGCTCGGGGTGAACAGAGGTCCAAGTGGCATGCGCACGCAGATGACGCTGCTCGGGGTGCATGGTTTTGTACGCGCATATCAAAGGGGGCGTGCCACGAACGGACCTCGAGGTCCTCGCCTCTGGTGACGGCCACGCGCGCGCGGCTGACGAAGGCATCAGGGGGCTTGTGATAGACACTGGCGAGAGTGCCGATGTTTTGGAGCAGCTCATGCAGCAGGTCCGCATCTAACTGATTCGAGTCGTCCGAGATGGTGGGCTTCTCCGCGAGCACCACATCCTGCCCACGCCGCGCCTCCAGAGAGGTTAGAATCGAGCCAGCTCCGCCGACTGGCCGACTGGCGCTGCACAGCTGCGAGCCGAGCGATGACATCTACTTGCAGGCGCCAATGGATGCGCGCACCTTTGCAGCCTCCGGGTCCGTGGAGAGCAGGCGCCAGTAAATATACGCGCGGTCGCGGAGGTCCGGGTTATCTGTCTCCTGCGTCGCTTGGTTCAGAACCTGGGAGTGGCGTGAACGACATATGTCAACGCCTCACATCCAACGCTACATGATGGAACAAACGAAACGTCAAGCACTCCGGCAATTACCGGAACATAGTCGTCTGTTAGGTTTTTTCAAACCCGCGCCCTTGTGTGGAGCAGCGCACCATTTGAATCATTTGCTGCGGCCCCTCAGTTGGTCGCTTCAAGAAGAGCTTCACGGTGGCTGTCAGCAGCTGCAGTTGTACCTGTCACCGCGTGTCCACCACTCCGCATCGCCCGTCAGATGGCCCGCGAGGGCGACTCGCAGCCGCTCGAGCCCTTCACCTCACCCCTCATTCTATTATGTCGATGAGGTGCTACGAAGGTGTGGGAACCGAAGTTCCGTCGACTTCGGTTCTTGTGTTCGGACTTCAGACTAGGCGTTGGCACTTGGCATGGGCGGGGCTGCGCCGGGTGGGCGGGCTGCGCAAGGTGGGCGGGCTGCGCCAGGTGGGCGGGCTGCGCCAGGTGGGCGGGCTGCGCCAGGTGGCTGCGCCAGGTGGGCGGGCTGCGCCAGGTGGGCGGGCTGCGCCGGGTGGGCGGGCTGCGCCAGGTGGGCGGGCTGCGCCAGGTGGCTGCGGAAGACTCACCAGGGTGCTCTCGTCCAGGAACGTCTCCAGAAAGGTTTCAAGAAGCTCGTCGGCATTATCGATGCGCTCTGCGTACTCGCCGATTATCCTGTGCTCCGCAAGGAGACAACCCCACACATTCAAGGCCCTTCCTCTCCTCTGCTCCACACGTTTAAGGTCCTTCCCCGCCCCTGTCGCACATTCAAGACCCTTCCTCTCCCTCCGCTCTACACGTTTAAGGTTCCCCCACCGTTGTCACACATCCAAGGCCCTTCCTCTCTCCACTCGGCACACGCTTAAGGACCTTTCCCCCCTGCTGTCACAATAATCAACACCCTTCCTCTCCTCTGCTCCACACGTTAAGCCCCGGTGTCACACATTCCAAGGCCCTTCTCTCCTCCACTCTACACGTTTAAGGTCCTCCCCGCCCCCGTTGTCACACATCCAAGGCCTTCCTCTCCTCCTCTCCACACGTTTAAGGTCCTTCCCCCCACCGTTATCACACATTCAAGACCTTCTCTCCTCCGCCTCCACACGCTAAGGTCCTTCCCGCCCCCGTTGTCGCACATTCAACACCCTTCCTCTCCTCCGCTCCACACGTTTAAGCCCCCGTTGTCACACATTCAAGGCCCTTCCTCTCCTCCGCCCTCCACACGCTTAGCGTCCTTCCCCCCCCCCGTGTCACATATTCCGTACACCCTTCCATGTCATACGTTCAAGGCCCTTCAACCCTTTGGTGTGACCCTTTCAGGGCCCAATCATGCGATGCTGATGGGGTAAAGGGCCTTGAACGTGTGATGCAAAGGGGAGGAAGGGGGCGCCAAGGGGAGGATCGCCACGGCGTTACATATTGAAGGGATTTCCTCCCCTCAGCATCACACTTTCGTGGCCGTTATCCCCCCTCGGCGTCGCACGTTCATGGCTCGGGCTTGCGGGATTCACCAGATCATGGCCGCCTTGGCCTCAGGCTCGTCGAGAGTGTCCAGGTTCTCGCAGAGAGTTGCGATGATAGTTTCATAGGTGTTTGGGTACCGACGGAAAATGTCCTTGATGACACAAATTGCCTCTTGCACCACGTAATTTACCTTGGTCTGGATAAGTTCCAGCAGCACGTTGATGCAAGCCTCCGCGCTGCGCTCCAGGGCGATCGCACAACGTCCGATCGCGCGAACCGCCTTCCGTACAAAGTCAACGTCCACCTCCGTCGCATATTCCTTAAACTCAAGCAGCACCTGCGCGCCGCCAACTCCTGACGGCCCAAGTCAAGCTCTTCTCCAACGCTCTCCAAGCATACCCCAAACAAAGGGCTTCCCTGACTTTGAGGCGTTCTCCTCCGGCACCGGCAACAAGAGGTGGGTGCCCAGGGAACTACCCTTTCGAGAGGAAGCAAGGGAGATCTCCTGCCTGATCGATGTTGCGCTCGGAGGCGAGCTTTATCATGATCTCCAGCTTTTCAGTCTTCACGTACACCGGGTCATTGTACTTGCAGAAAAACACCTGCACGCAATAGCATTGGCCTTGGTGGCTGCTCAAGCATTTTCCACAGATAGTGCCAACTACCGACGTTAGGGGAAGCACTTGTGCCCACGTCACCACCCGGTCAGTTTATGGTGACGTGGGCACAAGTGCTTCCCCTGACCTCGGTAGCTGGCACTAACCGCGTCATCGACTGACACCGCGAGGCACAAGTGTTGAGGGGCTCACCTTGATGTCGTTGGTTAAGATGTTTTGCCACTTCTGGATAATCAAATTGATGTTGCGAAGCGCAACGTACTGAATTTCAGGCTCCGCGGAGAGCAGCGTGACCAGGGGCGGGGCCATTTTCTTGCACAGGGTGCGGATCAGCTCTGTGTTCGTTATCACGTCCATTTGCGCGAGGATAACCTTCACCGAAGATAACACCACCGCACAGTTCGCGTGCTGGAGGCGCGGAGTAACACGCTCAACGATGCTCTCAGCGTCGCGCGCGTCGCGTGCCTCGTATTTGACAAGAGAGTCCAGGATGAACACTTGACCCCACCTGCGGGGCGACACGCGAGCGGAGCGGGTCAGAAAAAGGGGGCCTCTCGCGGGGAGGCAAACGCGGCTTGAGAAGAGCGCGTGAAGCCAAGCCGAGAGTGTTTCTTAAGATCCAAGAGCAGGGCAGAGGCTTTCGGATAGGTCGCAAGAAAGGATTGTAATAGCACGTACTCGGTGCACTCGTTTAGAGCAGCCATCAATTTGTACAACGTGTGCGACGTGATTTGAAAAACAGGCTTCGTGCTGTTATCCTGGATTTCCGCCAAGGCCGCGACAGCGTTTGCAACAACCATTGGGTTAGAGTCAGAGAGCATGTCCTTAAGATTGTCCAGAAAACCACGATCCTCGACAATCTCAGGGCTGATGTCAAACAGCTTCGCCACGCAGATTGCGGACGTCTTCCTGACGTAAGGGTCATCATCCTGGGCAACGCAGCGGCCATCTTAGCACTTGTGAGTATGAAAACGAAAAGCCGAGAAGGTGGAAAGGCTTTTTCCTTTCCGCCGGGTGCCTGTAAACGTCTGTAAGCGCCTGTAAACAAAGACTTCTTTACTGTTTGAAAAACCTGGTGCACAACCTGACGCGATACCCAGAACCAGCATGCGCGAGAGACAGGGTACACACCTTCAAGCATTTCTGAAGAGGATCGCACAAATACTCTGTAATCTTGTCCACGCGAATACAACCCATCGTCCGGACGGCCAAAGCCCGAATAAGAGGATTCGGATCTTGAGAGTCCTGTGAGAGGCAGTAGGGCAGTTGTTCACTACTACCCAGGTTCGGGCACAGCTCTGCTAAAGTCATATGGAAAATATACCTTGACAAAAGTGTTGACGGCCATGATCGCAATATCGGGCTGAGTTTTGGCGTAGTTGATGAGATACAGGTACACAAGCTTTTTCATCTCCAGATTGTCAGTTTGCGTACAGTTGACAACGTCCGGGAACAGCATGGATACGTCCTTTCCCACAGTCATTGCAGCAATAACTGTTCAAATCACAAATTAGGTTATTCGATAATACGCCATATCGAGCTTGTCCCGCGGCGCGAGCGTTCAGCGCGCATACGGGGTTGCGAAAGACACACAAACAGGGATGCATGAAATAAAATAGGTCGCTGCTGGAATGTTGGACAGCTGAATTGTCCCAAAGAAGATATCAAGCACCTTTCTTCACCGCATCTTTCTTCTTGGCCTTGTCCAGAGAGTGTAGCTCTTCTTTCAAGTCGGCAATCTCACCTGAGAGAGGCACGGGCACGGGACGTCAAAACGAGATCCAAAAACTAACAACCACACCCTCTCGATAAGAAATCCTATCACGTTATCTCACCTTTTTTAGTGGTGGTGAAAAACTTTCCGTCAGACATCTCGCCTTTCTCTAAATGTTGGTAGAATCTGAGGTGTGGGCAAGAAATAGGTCGGAAACCTACGCTGGAATAGGCACCTTGAAATCTGAGGATGATAACACTTGGTCTTGATTTTATTCGAGTGAAGAGCTTCTTCTCTCGTTCTCGCGTCGGTTTTCTTTTGCACGCTTTTCAACAGTCCGAGTCGAGTGTCAACTGTCATATGTCATGTCATCTCATGTCATGTCATGTCAGCCTGACGACATCCGATCGACAGCCGAGCGAGGTGCAGAACGGATGCGATGCGATAAAGTTTTTAAAAACGTTTAACGTGTACAGGTGGGTTGTGCACAGTCGGACACAGTCACTGACTGGTGTCACACTTTTTAAAAACGATAAAACCGCTAGACCAGAGGTGCGCTAGACCTACTTTAACTTAGTAGGCTACTATCAACTAGAGCTCTATGTGAAGTGACACTCTGTGGCGTGTGGGCCAGAGCCTTCGGATCGGTCAAATTTCGAATATATGACTTAGGGTTTGTAACTGTCATGGAGTCCGAAGGTCGAGGTCTCTGAGCTTCTAAAATGTAACAAACCTCGAATCGATCCTCGATCGCTTCGGCCGCGGGTCGTTAGTCATGGGGAGTGATGAGACGACTTCCCCTCCCCATAAGGTGGGGGGTGCCTGCCTCCTGCTTTCCTCCCTCGGACAGCCGTGTCACTTGCACCGTGCCTCACCGCCCTGACTGTCGAAGCATTGCACAAAACACCTAAGTATTTTATGCAACCTACCTTAGTCTTGCCGAGTTTCTGTGTTGCCACCTGCGCCAAGGCGGGGCGGTACCGGGATTTTTTTTGCCATCGATAACGACTATGAATAACAGCTTAAAAACTATCGACCGATATGATATCACAACTACACTGCGTGCTCATATATAAGAATATCGGAACATTTGGGCCGGACCGAATATTCTTAGCGATATTTTCAAATTCGGTGTTTTTATCCTTACGAGCAAAGAAATGCTCCAATAAGGATATGGCACATATCGGACCAAATATTCTTAACTTCGCCGAGCACGTCACGTGGCACGTCACATGCGGGTATTCGCGGTATAAGTATTGTATTCTTTATGTCTTTGAAAGTGACATTCAAACAATACGAGCTGGTATACAGGCCGGCTTGTACCAGGTTATCGATAACTGAAATATCGATATATCAGTATGTTTTAGGGCAAATATCGGTATCAATATCGATTATCGATATGCAAAATTTCTAAATATCAATCGATAGTTTTTTGGGGGTTATTCATATCAATCGATAGTGTTTTGTTGTGTTATTCAATATTCATATCGACCGATATCTAAAAAATTCAGTACACTGCGTGCTCACATTTAAGAATATCATGCTATAAGAATATCGGTACGGAAAATGCTGAAAATCCCCTAAGAATATTGGGTACGGACCAAAACTTTTGGAGTATCCTTAATGTCCTCCAAGCGCTAAGAATATTCGGTCCGCGGACGCCGCAACGCACGCCATATCCGTTAACAATATACATATAATAGGGTGCACGCGTGACCCACCTCACTATTCGGTAGTGCTAGGGGCCAGTCGCGCACGTCACCCACCACTACGGTAGTACACAAGGGCGGGAGTATAGAATACTAAGGTCATATATATGTTACGGTACAAGCCGGATGCTGGCATATGCCAGCCGATTTTGGTATGGGCCGGCCTATATCAAGCAAAGCTGGTAGTTCACTATCAATTGATTATGATATTCTGATATATCGATGGTATTAGAATATCCGACAAACGATACCGAACCTCGCGAAAGGGACCTACAGGGACCTACAAGGACCTACAGGGACCTACAGGGACGTACAGGGACCTACCGGGACCTACCGGGACCTACATGGATCTACAAGAACCTACCGGGACCTACCGGGACCTACCGGGACCTACCGGGACCTACAAGGACCTGTAGATCCCCTCCTTGAACTCGGTATCAGATGTTCCGCGTGGTATTGATAGTTTTTTATTATGTTCAATTTATCATCAATCGATTCTGATAAATGATTAGTGGGATCAATCGATTCCAATATTATTTTGATAGTGCACAACTTCACTATCTGTTGGATATATCCCTAGGACTCGGGATATATTATTCACTCAGTGATGGGTTTTCTCAGAATGTAATAAAGTTGATAAGTTAACCCGATATAACGGGCATAAACGGTTAGGGTTCGGGTTTGGGTGACAGTCATACACACTACTATAGGAAGAGTCACAAAGCAAGCGGTGTGACTGTTCCAGCACACCACCTAGTGTGGTGACTGGCTAGCCGAATGTGAAACCTGTGAACAAACACCATCTAGAGCGGTGGAAACTGAGTTCTAAGGGAAGGCCTATCCTTTCTGGCAGGGTTGTTCCCAGTCAAGAGTTGCAAATCTGAAATCCGGCCCGTGATCGGACCCCTCTGCACATACAGCTACTGTCTTCACTGTGCAGGAGCGGCATGATTAACTTGCTAGCCACTAGTCGGCGGTGGCACTGCTGTGCCAGCCCGCAGCACAATCATGGTGCCGTGAATTGAAGTTGTCGATACCGTGTTTGAATCATTCGTAGAGCTCCAGAAGAAATCTGAAAAGTCTCGATCGTCGTGCGAGGGATTCTCCCCCTCCTCCTCGTATGTAGTCGGGCCCGGTGAGTAGTCCGGTGACGGTGGGGCATCCCAATACAGCGGAGGAGGGGGCGGGTGTACCGGGATGTAAAACCCGATCGGTGCATCGTGAAGGCCTTGCCGAGCACGGTGCCGGCCGTGCCGGCGCGGCGGAATAGCAGCCGGCGTCGCAGAGAGTAATGAAGGCCCGCCAGTGGTCGCCTCAGCAGCACCACCGACCCCCAGGCCGGTGTGGTCCGGTGCACACGCCCCGCCTGGAGCGGCCGCTGTGAGTGGCGTCGCGGTGGCGCACACACAGAAGAATGCACAAAGCATCACCGTAATTGCCGAAGAGCGGGCAAACCCCCAAGGCGGTGCACCGCATCCCCGACGAGATGCTGGAGGCTGCGGGACCGCATCCTCGCCGTCAATAGGGTCACACCCAGCTGCAGAGTCGTCCACGTCGCCGTCGCAAGAGTCGGTCTCCGACTCGGCGTGCATGTACCGCATCGCCAAGTCCTTGCCCTCAGCCGGTGATCGAGAGTCCCCCCATCCTCGCGATCCGGTCCGCAAAGCAGAGGTCGGGCTCGTGCGCGTGCATGGGGTCCACCGGCATCATGTCACCGGCGTCGGACGCCTCCGACTCGTCCGGGTAAACATGCTCGATTGCCGCCGGCGGTGGCGCCGGCGGTGCGTCCTCGCGGGCATGCGTGCAAACGGCAGACGAGATGCCTTCTGCCACACCGCCCACTGTGAAGCCCCCATGTGGGTGGCAGGCTGACAGTAGGGTAGGAAGTCCTGCAACGCACCGTGCTCCCGCTCCGGCTCGAGCCCGAAGGCACACGCCGAAACGCCGTCGAGCATCTCCGGCTTACCTCCCGCTAGAAGGCAGAGCGCTTCGAACCGCTCGCCGTCGTGCTCGTCCATGGCCGTCTGAAACTGCTCCGCCAGTAAGTCGTTCTCGATGTCACCGAGGGAGAAGCTGTGGAAGCTTCCCCCAGCGCCGTGCTTGCCGCCGTTCGGGCAGTCGCGGTGCCAGTGACGCATCTCGCGTCCTTCTTGCATGCCGAATTCTGGCAGAACGGGATGAAGTCACCGCTGCCCTTGTGAAAAGCAACGCGCTTCCTCGCCTGCGACTGCGGCCAGTTTCCCCCCGTCGGCAGGTCACCTGCCGCAAAACGAACACCGGAGCCGCCTCCCCCGTTGCCGATTTTGTTCTTGTCCGCTCGCGGGGTAAAACCCCGCCCGTTGACCTTGTCCGTGAGGACCTTCAGCTGCCGCTTCACGTCGAGGATCGCGATGATGGCCGTGAGGTCGGACAGCTGCGAGGTGTCGCCGTCAGTGACCACGGCCGCTGCGGACAGGGTGAACGAGGCAGTGTGCGTACCGGCTGCGACGTGTCGGGCGTAGCACTCGAGGACCCATTGCTGAATGGTGAGGAGGTCCACGGCCGCCCGTTGTTGGTGCGTGAAGAGCCTCGACACCACCGGCGCGTAGAATCCAAGATCCAGCGCCACGAGGAACAACTCCTTCACCTCGTCATCGTCGAGGGTGTTGGGCCTCTTGGCGGACCGCAAGGCCGCGTTGAAATCCGTGATGGACTCGGACGGGTCGGTGTAGGCCTTGAAGCGGACGCCAAGGAGGTCCGATGTCCCCTGAAAGGGTGCACCGGAGTCCACGAGCAGCCGCCGCGCGAGCTCCAGAAGGGCTCGCTTGCCGTCCATCGGGTGCAACGTCGCGGAAGCCTCGAGCCAGTCACCCGCCGGAGAGGCGGGACACACGATGAGCTCGAGCGTCGAAAAAAGAAGCTTGTTGGCCTCGGGGCGGATGGCCAACGTGGAGTCCTCCAAGTCGAAGAGTGGCGCAAATAAGGCGTCCTGCGCCTCGAACGTCTCCTAGAGAGCAGGCACCAGCTTGGAAAGAAGCACCTGCGCGTTGGATTCCGTTCCCGTAAAACGGTCATGTTTCTCACGGAAACACTTCCGGATCACGTGCTTCGCCACGCTCTCGTCGAAGCGCTCACGGGTGAGTGAGCGAACACCCGCCAAGAAAACGGCTTGGGTGGAGTTCGCAGCCGGAACACCAGCAGGTGCCGGCGTAGCCGGCGTGACGGAATTACGTGCGGCGGCGGAGTCGAAAATTGTAGCTAAGGAGCGTCGGCGAGACGCCATACTCGAGGTCAATCTAGTCGCAACCATGGTGTAGAAGACTGTAGAGACGAAGTGAGGGAAAATGGGACGAGGTGCGGAAGGATCGGCGGCCAAAAGCCGTAATGCGGTTGTCGAGGAAAGCAAGGGAAAGCCGTGGCGTGAAAATCTTCTCACGTGCATGTGGATGCAGAGTGACGCGGCCAAGGAAAGTGGTGTCGGATCCGACCAAAATTTCCAACGTCAACCAACGCGAAGCGAGGAAAATGAAGTCCGCCTCGTGCACAAGCCCCCCCGTAAGTCCAATCAACCAGGCATCAGCTAGGCCATACCGCTCCGCCGCGCCTCTAGTGGAGCCCCTCACTCCATCTCAAGCGTCGCTGTTTAGCCAAACATGGCTAAAATTCGCATTGTCTGAATAAAGAGTGCGTGGGGCCAAACCTGTTGGATATACCCCTAGGACTCGGGATATATTCACTCAGTGATGGGTTTTCTCATAATGTATTAAAGCTGATCAGTTAACCCGATATAACGGGCATAAACAGTTAGGATTCGGGTTCGGGTGACAGTCATACACACTACTATAGGAAGAGTCACAAAGCAAGCGGTGTGACTGTTCCAGCACTATCAATTGATCCTGATATTCTGATATATCGATGGTATCAGAATATCAGGCAATCGATACCGAACCTTGGTGCAAAATGGTGTTATATAAGGTTGTCGAAAGTGGCCTTGTGGGGGGTCAATGAATGGGTTGAGGTGACTAATCTGGCCGCATAGGCCGAATCACTTCGATTTAACACTTAAAGGGCGAATTCAGATTTTGCAGTATAGGATCAGTATGAGCGCGGAAAGTGCCATAACTTCTACGTTAGTCACCTACTTGAGATGTATGAAGTATTGGTATCCATATTTGTGAGTTGAGCAACTTCACCCAAAGGCCCGTAAAGGCCACCAAACTCAATATATTGAGCAAAAAACTTATCGGAAAGTGCAGGGGTATGAGTGCCCCATACTAAAGGGTAGGGAGGAATGCGTGCATGCACTCCAACCTAGCGGCATACATGTACCTATTGGCCGCAGATGCATGCGGGTTTTGGTGTTCAAGAATCCTCTGGTCAGAGCCAGGATGTTACAGGGTGGAGAAGGTGAAGGCATTGGTATGTTCACTTTCAGTTTGGGCAAGTTCATGGCAGATGGCGATACGACCCAATATGCTGAACAAGCCCATATTTGAGTCTGTGCTACTGCACGCAGCAGCTACAGATGGGGGATGTTGGAAATCTGGGCTTGCATGAAAGAGCTTAGTGTTCGATCTCAGAATATCAGAATTTAAAAAATTTTGTAGCTCTACGATCTTGTACTATGTTGAGATTGCTTGGACAGTTACCGACACCAGTGAATGTTAATGACGAACTTATGGTTATCCGCGAGTGTTAAGATTGCTCGAACCCGACAGTATTCGTACCATCATGTGCACGCGTTTGCGACACGTGCTCTAGGTGTAAGCCGTGATGTGAAGTAGATAGTTGCGTGTGTGCTTTGTTAGGCACGCGAAGTAGGGGCACGAATGGATAAGTAGAACGCGAGATATGCCCCAAAACGTATGCGACACCAACCTGAAAACAGTATCAGTATGAGCAGTATATCAATTCGCCCTTTAAGTGTTAAGCGGCGTGTAAAGTATCCCAAGATGCTAGAGGGGGTTGCCGAAATAAAGTATTTGGGGTGGTTGTTGGGGGGCGGGCAAGGTGAGAGCTTAAATTCGAGGGCACATCTGAGGGCCTCGGTGTCACGCGTGAATGGTACCAAGGCTGCGGCTGCCCCGAACGTCATAGAGATATTCCCCTTGCTCCTACCTACAGTTAAGCTTAACAGTATGCCTTTCGCAATGCCTATCATAGCGATAGGCATACGATAGGGGCATAGGCCCTGTGACTGTATGCCTGTCGCTGTCGATGACGAGGTTGCTGTGTCTGTTCATTTCTTTTCACATCTGGATCTCTCATCTGACATCTCACACCTCGATCTGTGTTCAGTCGAGAAACAGAATCGCTCAACCTCAACCTGTCCTCTAGGGGTGCCCAACTAAAGTTGAGCCGTCCAAGGTTTTCAGATCGGGAACATCGGAAGGTCCTAAGAGATTCCTGGGGAGCGACAAAGGACTGTATCGTGTCACTTTGATCTCTGGAATCGTATGGACTGTCGGATTCGGAAAATTAACGTAAACTTTGCAGCTACAGACTCAGACGAGATCGAGAGTCGAGAGTGTCATGTCACAGAACACGAGAACAGTCTCGCTCGCGAATGCACGTTTTACTCTCGGTGCCCTCTTGTGCAATCCAATGTGCCCCTCCGCTCGACAGCCCAACAGCAACGCCTTACTGCAGCTGGAAACGAATGGTCTTGATTCGGTTCACTTTTAGCTGCAGCACGTGGCGAAATCTTCTCGGAAAGCTTGTCAACCGGGCGGAAGGTCGCTTGCTTAGCATACAAGAAATATCATGTAACTGTGTTAACAAATGGTTGTGATCAAAGATCTGTGAAGCAAGACGTGCGATCGATCCTGATCTTTAGGTGCTTCAGTAGCACGCCAGCATCATAGCAATGCATCCTGCTCTACACGTGTCGTTTGCAGAAAGGCGCTCCTTGGTACCTCGCGCTCCCGTGCAGGAGAAGAGAGGTCCTTGGCAACCCTCCAGGTCACTAAGGAGGTGTGCTTCACGCCCTGAGATGGTCTGCGTTGACGATTCACCTCGCAGGACTTTTGAAGTGAAGCTGTTACATCAAATATCTCCTTCCATTTCCAATACGTTCAACTTGTGCTTTATGCTTTTCCATTGAACGTGGGGAGCAGCGCATCCGTGGGCGCAGTCGGGGGGGATGCACGGCAGGCAATAGCAATATGACGTCGTTACGAGTGGTCCACAGGAGAGTGACTCGCGGCGGTCGCCGCAATCTTCCGACCTTGGCGGCTATCTACCGTGACAAGCCCCGCAATGTCGAAACAACATATCTTGTCAGTCCCCTCTCACCCCTTCGTGCATTCTCGCTTGATTCTTATCGCACATACGTTGCACACTCCCACTAATCTCTGGAACGTCTCTCTCGAAGCCTGTTTGAATTGAGGTCCGCCCTGGCATTCGTGTAAAATCTCATGGGAATGGCGTGTGGTTGGCGTCGTTCGGTCGATGGTGGCTGGCAGCATCCCGCTAAGCTCTCCCAGATGCGCTTCGTCGAAACATTCCGACAGGCGTCGCCCTACGTCGAGAGCCTCCGCGAGAGCCGGGTTGTGATTCTCATCTCCGGGGGCGTAATGGCTAACTCCAAGCTCCGCAATAATTGTCTCAAGGTGCGCACCAGAACCATCCAGAAACCCTTTTGCCGTAAACCCTTTCTATCTTTAAAGTTGAGTGGAGAATTTCCTCCTTCACTGCCGACATCGGTGGTTGATGTCGTCGCAAGATGGAGGCCCTTTTGATGTCGTCGCGGGGAGTACGCCCTTGGGTGCTCTCGCAAGACGAACTACTTTTCGTCCAGTCACTAGCCGTAAGCCCGAAAGTTGAGAATTCAATAGTATGTCTAGTCCATATATGCAAGTACGCCTCGCTGACGGACGTGGGTGACTTCGCCGTCGTGATTGACGTCTTCCAGATACTTTCAGTAGAGTCTCTGCGCCACTTGCGACGCGAAATGCGCCTCAGTGGGCATCCACGGTGGCACGCAGTTTGAGGAGCGCTTGTGGGGCGCGCGCAGGATATCGCCATGCTGCACCAACTTGGCCTGCAGCTCGTGCTTGTTGTAGGAACCTCGCACCAGATTGATGAGCGCCTGAGAGAGCAAGGGCTGGCCTTCGAGCTTGTGAACGGTTATCGTATCACAGACTGTGCTGGTATGAAGGCAGCCAGCGTGCGTCCCGACCATTTGCAGCAATGCATCCATCCTTCAATCCACACCGCGAGTGCATCCACCATTAGTTCACCAGTTTAAACGACTTGAACCCGACGGAGCTCGGTACGTATTCCAGCCGCGGGATGAAGTTGAAAGGTTGCATTGAGCGGGAGAAGATGTCAGGTGTTGCGTTGCCATCAGGGCTTGGGGTCAGTGAGGTGGAGCGGGAGAAGATGTCACCCGTGACGTGTTACGTTGCCAACAGGGCTTGGGGTCAGTGAGGTGGAGCGGGAGAAGATGTCACCCGTCACGTGTTGCGTTGCCATCAGGGCTTGGGGTCAGTGAGGTGGAGCGGGAGAAGATGTCACGTGTTACGTTGCCATCAGGGCTTGGGGTCAGTGAGGTGGAGCGGGAGAAGATGTCACCCGTCACGTGTTGCGTTGCCAACAGGGCTTGGGGTCAGTGAGGTGGAGCGGGAGAAGATGTCACCCGTCACGTGTTGCGTTGCCATCAGGGCTTGGGGTCAGTGAGGTGGAGCGGGAGAAGATGTCACCCGTCACGTGTTGCGCTGCCATCAGGGCTTGGGGTCAGTGAGGTGGAGCGGGAGAAGATGTCACGTGTTGCGTTGCCATCAGGGCTTGGGGTCAGTGAGGTGGAGCGGGAGAAGATGTCACCCGTCACGTGTTGCGTTGCCAACAGGGCTTGGGGTCAGTGAGGTGGAGCGGGAGAAGATGTCACCCGTCACGTGTTGCGTTGCCATCAGGGCTTGGGGTCAGTGAGGTGGAGCGGGAGAAGATGTCACCCGTCACGTGTTACGTTGCCATCAGGGCTTGGGGTCAGTGAGGTGGAGCGGGAGAAGATGTCACCCGTGACGTGTTACGTTGCCAACAGGGCTTGGAGTTAGAGTTTTCCTCTGCCTCGCTTGTCAGTAGACTTCTCTCTTTTTACCACAGTAAAGGCTTCTCGTCATCTGATGTGTTGACTCGTGCTGGACTGACATCTGTTCAGACCACCTCTGCCGGGACACCTCTACGGGGAGGACCTCCTCCGCCGGGGATGCCCTCCACCCTCCGCCGGGGATGCCCTCCGCCTGCCGCCGGGCGATGCCCTCCGCCGCCGCCGGATTTATGAGAGTGTGTGCCATTGGTCACACCAGGATGGCCTTCAGCTAGTCAGCGCACGCGCACCAGCATTTCCAACATCGCCATGTCTGTGCGGTGATTGGTGCTTTGGGTGCGAATAGGAAATTGTCATTATGCCACCGACATGAACGCACCGGCAAGGACCTGTGGCACCTTCTGGTGGGTCGAAGAGTACCTGTGGGTTAGGTCCCCAGCAAGTACCACTGGTGTTGACATGACCCCCGAAGGCCGGGCACTCACCAATTTCAGCTCCACAGCGGTTACTTTGTATACAACGCTCGCCTTAGCACGCCCCAATCCTCCGCCGAGCTAGGCCCCCAGGTGGACAACCTGGGGTACCTCGCAGGAAGGCCATCCGCAAGTCTCTCCACACGGAGGTAGCATCGCTCCTCCGCACTCGTGGCGAGGCGGAGCGCAGCGACGCACTTTGCTTGAGGGCTCCGCGGGCTTCCATGAGCCGCTGTCCGAGTCCAACCCGAGACACAGCCAATCAGAGCCCTCGGAACACGTTGTGGCCGACACTCATCTGCGCCACCACCGTCCCGTGTGCGAGGGACATGAGCTGTAGTGAATGTCGAGGTGGTGCCGCACCTGGGACGAGGTAGCGAAGCGCCTGCCGCATGCACTGATGGCACTCCTCCGCCGCCTCCTGCACCAGAACTGGGATGCCCCCCACAATCGAAGCATACGCCTCGGAGGTGGACAGAAGGCTTCAATAGAAGGCCCTGCGCTGGGGCATGCCTCCGCTCCCGAGGGTCGGCGGAAAGTTCTCTTGATTCGGATGCATGGATTTGGATATACGGATGCGGCGGCCCTCCGGATCCCAGAAACCGCGGAACGAGCGGAGAAAGAAAGGGTGTGGTCGAATCCCTCACCCGACTGTGTGCTTGGACGTTGGATCAGGGTCTCGTGCGTATTGCGCCACAAGTGGCGTGACGTGGAGCTCTTGTGGAAGCATGCTCGGCGCGGTGCTTAGGCCTTCGGGCACTCCTCGGATCTTTCTCAGGGTGTTACAACAAGCTAGAGCTGTGATTGCACTAACATTTGATTTGCATATGTGCTGTGCAGGAGGCTGCGGGCATTAATACTGTTGAAGTGGCTGCACGTCTATCCAAGGGACCGTCCATAATGGAGGTAGGGCAGTATTTTGTGTCATCAACACATGAGTGCTAAAGGTCGGCTTGCCTCCGTGTAAATTACAGACACCAGGTAGAGAATATGGTCAGAGGTGGGGTTTTTTAGCAGCATGTGATTTCAATCAAAGAAGAAAAAATCTTTGCAGCATGGGAATGCAGGCAGGGGTGGATGTTATTTAGCAGTATGCGTATGCAGGTCTCGTTTCCTTAGGTAAAAACATGTAGCGCAACGGATAGGGTGAACACATGATGTGCAACGGATAGGGTGAAAGCACGTAGCACAACGGATAGGGTGAAAGCACGTAGCTCAACGGATAGGGTGAAAACCCGTAGCACAACGGATAGGGTGAAAGCACGTAGCGCAACGGATAGGGTGAAAGCACGTAGCGCAATGATAGGGTGAAAGCACGTACCACAACAGATAGGGTGAAAGCACGTAGCTCAACGGATAGGGTGAAGGCACGTAGCGCAACGGATAGGGTGAAAACCCGTAGCACAACGGATAGGGTGAAAGCACGTAGCTCAATGGATAGGGTGAAAGCACGTAGCGCAACGGATAGGGTGAAAGCACGTAGCGCAACGGATAGGGTTGCGTTTGTGGTGCGGACAGCTGCGGAGGCAAGGCATTCCGTCCCACATCCACCAGCGCCCCATGATGAGTGTAATCTCGGGCAATTACGTGGCCGCAAAGCGTCGAGGTAACATTCAGTATAAAACTGCCATGATAAACCCTATCACACCCGCCTCTGTGTAGCACCCACCTTCAAAGCGCCGAGGTCAGCGCTCTCCTTTGACACCTTTTCCCCGGCATCGATTTTACCATACGCAGCAACAAATACCAGATTTTTTTTTGTTGGTGAAACCTTTGCATTCAGCTCAAAAACTTTAAAAGGAGAGGACTTATAGTGATTGCCTCTAGAGAGCAGAGCTGACGACACCTGATGACGCTGTACGGGCAGATTGAGGCAGCATGACAGTCGAGATGTGGCACGGACAGTACTTAGGATCCGCAGCTTTCCGAGCTATAGCTCGGTTTCTTTTGTGCCCTACCAACCCGTCCCAGTACATCTCTGTTTCTTTGTGATCCCAGCAAGACTCTGAATGGACTTCCAAGACAACAATCAACTCACCTAGCGGAGGGATGGTAACCCCCTTAGCAAGATTGACGTTATACTTTCAAAAGAACTCACTTGCAGAGTGCTTTGGCAGATGTTCTTGGCAAAGAGAAATGCCTGGCCGAAATATTACCACCCAGATGTCTCACTTGCACATGT
Organism: Cymbomonas tetramitiformis; assembly: GCA_001247695.2. Classification (NCBI taxonomy): domain Eukaryota; kingdom Viridiplantae; phylum Chlorophyta; class Pyramimonadophyceae; order Pyramimonadales; family Pyramimonadaceae; genus Cymbomonas; species Cymbomonas tetramitiformis. Next base: position 55,307 of record LGRX02010560.1, read on the forward strand.
TTGTGGACTTGAGGGCGCACCCAGGCTCCCGCAATGCCAGCAGTGGCTGCGGCTGTCCTGCTGTTGTCGGTAGTTTGTATTTTAAAAAATGTGCGCGCGAATCGCAGAGGTCGCGGATAAAAAATCGGAGGGTTGCAGCAAAGAGGATCTGATATTGCTGACGTGGCGCATGCGGCGGGATCCCGGGGAGCAGGTGTGGTGGATGGGGTGGACTTCAAAGAAACCGGGGAGGTGCGGTATGTGGACGCCAAAGGCATAGCAAGGCAGCTGAAGCACGGTGAGAGGGCACCCCTGACTGTGTGCTTGAGAGTGGGAGAGGCAATCCCTAGAGGGTGTTGAGGATTCAGACCCCCAAAACTATATTCCCTCATAGAAGGTCAAAGGACTTCCACTAGCATCGAGGACTTGTGATGTCACGTCATACAGGTGCAAATCCGGATAGAGGCGGATGCCATCGATCCCACGCCTCCAGCATTTCCACAATTCGCGGAGTCCAAAAGGCGCAGCGTAGGGGCCTCGGACAGGGCCGGTAGCCGCACACGACGGCAGGCGCGGCTGGAGAGGGCCGGTAGCCGCACACGGCGGCAGGCGCGGCTGGAGAGGGCCGGTAGCCGCACACGACGACAGGCGCGGCTGGAGAGGGTCGGTAGCCGCACACCACGACAGGCGCGGCTGGAGAGGGCCGGTAGCCGCACACGACGACAGGCACGGCTGGAGAGGGCCGGTAGCCGCACACGACGGCAGGCGCGGCTGGAGAGGGCACGCAGATTGTGTTTCAGAAATCAGAGATAATATCACGCAAAGCGCGACCAAAAGTTCGTACCGAAGCTTGAAGTCTAGTTGAGCGACCTGCCGCAAATATTAATGTATACCGCAATTCCGCGCTTCCTCGTGGCGCCACTCCAGAGCCCGCGCCACGTCAGCGAAGTGGCCAGCTGCTGGGAGCTCGCCACTTCAGGATCCACAATCAAATTCTGCATCGATCTGTGTTATGACTGAAGGTGTGAACGGCGTGGCAGAGCGGCAGGTCCTGGAGCGCCAGGCCTCAAGGCCTGTGCCTGCAGCTGCCATGTTGGGCTGTCCCATAAGCTCCCGTTCACTCACAAGACGCCGTGACGGCTGAGAACTGAGTGGTTGCACGCGAGTGCATGGACGCTGGCAGCCCGCGCCCAGGCGCAATGGCCGGCAATGATAGGGTGACTTCTGAGATCATGGTTGGACTGCAGGAAGTATTGTACTGATGTCCAACCTTGGGCACGACCATGCTGGGGATGTCCTAAATTGTCACACCTTCGAGGTAACACCCTAGCCATGGCCATGCCGGGGACATAAGCTCGACTGTGGCTACTCTCGGCTGGCATATGAGAATTGAGGGCTATGCTGTAGCTACTCTCGGCTGGCATAATATAGTTGATGGCAATGCTGCGGTTTCTATCGATGCAATTCACTGAATGGATGTGTTTGATATCTACGGTGCGAGTTGTGTGACGGCGTGCTGACTTGTTGATTTGGATATTGCAGATAGGAGCGATGGCCGCGGTCTCCCTCGGTTGCGAAAAGGTGAATATCCAGAGAATATTCCCTCGGTTGCGAAAAGGTGGATATTCAGAGAGGATGCGAGCGCGCTCGCTGTGGTAGGCTAGGTGGCTACGCGTCCGTCACAGTTCCCCCTAATTCTCGGTGGCAGACGGCGCACAATGGCGAAGAGCACTTTGCAAAGTCTTGGATCGGTCAGATCTTTGCAGCGCCCGGCAGAAGCACCGCGCTGACCATCTTCACTGCTCGTGCCAGCCGTCCGATTTGTGATGTGGTATCAGTGCGCGGAGTTGTGTCCTCCTCGTCTCGTCGATGTTGTGGCATGATGGAGTTGCCGCCGTCGATGTTGTGACATGATGGAGGTGCCGCCGTCGATGTTGTGACATGATGGAGGTGCCGCCGTCGATGTTGTGACATGATGGAGGTGCCGCCGTCGCACCAGATTTACCCTGTTGATGGAGGTGGATCCATGCCGGGTTATGGTGGGCTTCCCCGGGCAGATGGTGACGGTGCTCGAGGAGGGAGAGTACGCACAAGTCATGAAAACGGTGCTGTGCAACTCGCTGCATGCTGTGCAAATCCCTATTTTCCCTACAGCTGTCTGTGGACTTGCCTTCGTATCTCCTCTACGGCGAGAAGTTTTTTTTCACTCCGAGTTCAAGTTGCCTGCCCGGCCCCCTGCATGCTCCACCCCTCTGCCCGGCCCCCTGCATGCCCCAACTCTCTGCACAGACCCTTGCATGCCCTACCCCTCTTCTCAGCCCCTCGCATGCCGCACCTCACTGCCCAGTCCATTGCATGCCCTACCCCAACTCTCTGCCCAGACCATTGCATGCCCCAACTCTCTGCCCGGCCCCTTGCATGCCCCAACTCTCTGCCCGGCCCTTGCATGCCCCAACTCTGCCCAGACCATTTCATGCCCCACCCTCTTCTCAGCCCCTTGCATGCCCCAACTCTCTTCCCGGCCCCTTGCATTCCAATCATAATTTGGAGGCAGCCGCTGGACTAGCAGACGATGCGGGTGATACCAGCTCTGCTTGCCGGTCCCTCTGAGCGGACGTCTGAGGCGCTGCTGGGCGGAGTGCGCGGCACAGGTGGGCGGCCGAACCTCCGTGCCCCTGCACGATGCTGAGACTCTCTGCAGCGACACGCCTCAGGTTGGCGCCCGGTACCCTGAGCCTGACACCCAACCGCGATGCCGGTGGCCCGGCCGGGCACGTTTGGGACCTGGCACAGATGTTGGGGCTTGGTTGTTTGGGGCCTGGCACAGATGTTGGGGGTTGGTTGTTTGGGGCCGGGAACAGATGTACAAGAAGGGAGAGTCACTGAAGAATCTGATGCAAAGGATGAAGGCCGACACCCCTCTGCCACTCGGCATCTCGGTGGCCGCTGGCCGACTTGGTGTAAAGCGAATGCATCTCCTCAATAGTAATGTCGAAGGTGGGGCGTCGCTGCCTCGCCGCACCCTATGACTTGAGGTGGGGCGTCGCTGCCTCGCCGCACCCTATGCCTTGAGGTGGGGCGTCGCTGCCTCGCCGCACCCTATGACTTGAGGTGCTGCTGGTCCCGCCGCTCCGCTGATCCGGGGGCTGCAGTGGGCCCACTTGCAGCCCTTGATCCCGCCGCTCCGCTGATCCGAGGGCCGCAGTGGGCCCACTTGCCAGCCGCTCCGCTGATCCGAGGGCCGCAGTGGGCCCACTTGCAGCCCTTGATCCAGCCGCTCCGCTGATCCGGGGGGCGCAGTGGGCCCCCTTGCAGCCCTTGATCCAGCCGCTCCGCTGATCCGAGGGCCGAAGTGGGCCCACTTGCAGCCCTTGACCCCCTCCCGTGAAACTGACCAGGAGTGTAATGTTCAGCTGGATTGAGAGCTGACTCAGCTAGACCTGCCAGCTCAGCTTAGGCATACGAGTCGCCGGGAATCAGATAGAGCTAGCGCACTATCGTAGAGCCTTCATGGTCTCTGATCTGTTGCCGGTGCTCCTGGTTTTCTGGAGGGCCCGGAGGGCGCTGGTGCAGCTGTCCTGCAGCCGCGCAGGCTGGCAGCATGGAGTGCCCGGAGAACTACGTCATCAGCATGGCATGCGGCTTTCAATGACTCGTATAGCTGGCATGTGCGGTGCGGGGTTGCGATGTGGCGGCCAGGTGCGATGCTACTGGAGTTGTACACGCGCGATGGCATCGGCCTGATGGTCTTCAGTGACGATTACGACGTGCGCCCTGAGCATTTCCCGGGCACACTCTGAGCAAAGTGTCAGTCGAAGGGCCCAGTGCGCGGCTTGAAGGCTGCAGCGGATTGGGCCCAGTGCGCGGCTTGAAGGCTGCAGCGGATTGTGCCCAGTGCGCGGCTTGAAGGCTGCAGCGGATTGTGCCCAGTGCGCGGCTTGAAGGCTGCAGCGGATTGTGCCCAGTGCGCGGCTTGAAGGCTGCAGCGGATTGGGCCCAGTGCGCGGCTTGAAGGCTGCAGCGGATTGTGCCCAGTGCGCGGCTTGAAGGCTGCAGCGGATTGTGCCCAGTGCGCGGCTTGAAGGCTGCAGCGGATTGTGCCCAGTGCGCGGCTTGAAGGCTGCAGCGGATTGTCTGTGCCTTCCGAGGTGGCTGCTGATCGGGGCCTTCCCTGTGCTTCTCAGGTGACACGGCGTGCCCAGCCCGACGACGTTGCGGGCATTCAGACACTGCTGGCCCCGCTGGCGGTGCGCGACCTCCCAGCTGACTCTCGGCGCATGAAGCTCAAGCCAACCCCGCATCACCTGGTGCAATCTGCCACGGCCTGCTGGTCAACATCGCGCCGTCATAGCAAGCTCCATAGGTTGTGACACGTGGCTTCTGCCAGGAAGTGATCGAAGGATCCTCCTGTCATCAAATCCATCCTCGTCACCGTCCGATATTGCTCGACAAGTCACTTCCGCCCCTTCCACTCCCCTCCGTGAAGAGTGCAACGAAGCGCTGGAGAGCTTGGCTATGGGCAGCAGTGCCACTCTGAGAGGCGCGCACTGCGTCCAACTGGCAGGCGGCAGGGACGACGCGAGCGCGCAGCGAGGATGAGATTCTCAGGGATGTCTCGAATTTCACGGTATTCCTGCCTCCTTGCCTCCTTGCCTCGCTCCTGACGGGCGCTCCTGCCTGGTGTTGATGGCGATTGCAGATGCTGGGGTGGCACGCGTGAGTCCGCCAGCGCTACGCTGCGTTCAAATCACTTGCGTGCCGCGGCGCGCCCCTCGAGGAGCCCCCCCTCGAGGAGCCCCCCCTTGAGGATCCGAGCCTCTGAGCGGATGCCGATGCGATGGCCTCGAGTCACCTGAGTTGCAATCCCATCCGCACCACTGGCCTGCACATTTCTTCTCACCTTCTCCGCGCATGATGTGCTGAATGGGCCCCCGGGACCCTCCCTCCCGCCCCCGCGCAGCTCCTCGTGCGCAAGAAGACCGTGATTGGATGCGCAGCGCTCACCCCGTACCCCGAGTCCAACATGGCTGAGGTGGCAGCCTTTGCCATACATCCTGATTACCAAGGCTCGGGCCGAGGCGACCGCTTGCTGACGTCCTTGGAGCAAGTAAAGCGCGCGCCACTGCGCCCGCCCGCCTGGCCCTCACCGGCGCGGCTGAAAATTGCAACCACATTCATTTTGGGCTCAAGGATAGCCATTTGCTTGCCACGGTGTGTAAAGAGCATTGATTAGGATTCGAGCAGCGCACAGGACTTTTGTCACAACTTGGAACAAAAGCATACACGTGCCGCCTCTGAGTGTGTCTCAGCAGTCCGGCGTCTCCGTCTGCATGATATAAGTGGTTTGCGGTGTGACTTGGCGTGTGGATGCGCATGCCGCAGGCTGCACGGGAGTGGCACCCGGGCACCAGGACTCTGTTTCTGCTCACCACGCGCACTGCGGACTGGTTCGAGCAGCGGGGCTTCATCCCAACAACCCTGTAACACCCGGCATCGAGCCCCCTATTGTTGTTGCATGGCCTCGTTTTGTGTTGTGGATGTTTGGATATGTGATAGCGCTGGGAGGGGCGCAGCGGCGAGCTGCGCCTCGCGTGAAAGCAGCCCGCAGCGCCCAATGAATGGACGGCGGCCGAAAGCTGCCGGAAGTGCGGACCACGAATCAACCTGCGAGCTGGGTGGTGGTCATTTGGATGAGCCCGCAGTGTATCAGTTGTATATTGTGGAGGAATAAGAACTGTAGGACGCTCCTCTGAGGATTTAGGGTGTTACCCTGCAGAGCGCCTGTCTCCTTCAGAGGTGAATGGTGCGGCTCCGACCTTGTGATGGCATGTGCTGACGCTGTGTGTCATGGAAGCAGGATGGAGTTGCCCGAGGGCAAGAGCGTTGACCCAACCCGTAACTCTAAGGTAGGGTTGGCAGCCAGCCAGCTGCACGCAGGTGCTGGCGTGTGTGCTGGCATGCCGCGCAGTGTCATGCTCGGGTCGCTTGTCGCTTGTCAGGTTCAGTCTGCAGCTCTCAGCAGGACAGCGCTCACAAGAAGGTTGGCTCTCGATGAGCACCGTCGGGTTTTCTGTCGGGTTCCTTTCTCCTGCGTGCGAGCAGCAGCCACAGCTCTGCGGCTCCCCAGCCTTGCTGCGTGTGTATCACAGCGGCGCCCCAGCTCCGCCTTCCCGCGCCCGGTGCCAGGAAGGTTGTCCCTGTGTAAGGTGAACCTTGTGCCGCTCATGTCGCCAGCTTGCCCCGCCCCTCCGTTTCGCCTCATCACCTCCAGGCATCGCCGTATCACCGATCTGTCTGAGCTGCTTCTCGATCTTGCGGCAGTCCTAGCTTGCCTCAGAAGATCAGGCACACCACCATCATGTGCATCAGCTTGATTCAGCAGAGGGTCCCCAGCATGGAGACCTCACAAAGTGTTGGTTGGACCTCCAGATTAATTCACACCACACGATGGTCGCCGGTCCTGGAGCTCGCAGCTCGAGGACTGGGCGCTACCTGCTGCATCTTTTGGAGCAATTGTGTCCGTCCACCCAGCGGTTGCCAGCCATTGCAGCTTTTGGAGCGTGTCCATCCACCCAGCGGTTGCCAGCCATTGCATCTTTTGGAGCGTGTCCATCCACCCAGCGGTTGCCAGCCATTGCAGCTTTTGGAGCGTGTCCGTCCATCCAGCACTTGCCGGCCGTTGCAGATTTTGGAGCATGTCCATCCATCCAGTGGTTGCATGCCATGCAGCTTTTGGAACGTGTTCATCTTGCATCTGGAGCTGCTGCTTCCGGTTGCTGTGAAACGTCTGCACCAGCAGCTTTTCCTTCGAGATCGATCGAGCTGCTCCTATTCGTTTCTCGTAGGAAATCTCGGCTTTGCAGATCCACCAACTGATTCTCCTTTGTCAATGTTTTTACCGCTCACGTTTTTATTGAATTCCAAGGTTGAGATCTAGACGGTCAAGTTACATTTATCTTTCTGAATTTTGAGTTTCGAGTTTGTGTATATTTTTGGTCAAGGCCAAAGATGAGCATTGTGGCAATTCACGAGCTTTCAGTCCGCATCATCTACAAATCCAAACATGGGACGAGTCTCGGATTGATTATAGGGCCGCTGCTTGATCGATGGAAAATTAGAAACGGTATCTTCCCATTATGTTACAATGTAAAGAGATTTGATCTGAAACACAATGAATGATGTCTAATGGTGTAGTTGACGTACATTTTGGAGAAGTTGACGCTTGGTCATATTTGTTGTTTGGGATTGGAGACAGATGTTCGTGAAACAGTTGACAGAAGAAGGAGAAGAGAATCTCGATGTGGAAAGCTATGATGAGCTCACTCCACTCGAGCATTATTTCAAATAGGATCGATATGGAGAAGCACAGATCGTTACCTTATTTTACGCCGGAACGTCTGTTTTATGGGGGTTAGTATTCCAATAGGATAAAGATTAAATACGGTTGTCAGAACTGCAATGATTAGTTGCTGTCTCCCTTGGAATATTGCTTGATGAGCTGTGGGGGAGTGGGTACATGTCATCCATAGTAAGGATGGTAACGCAGTAAGGAAATCGATTTGATACTACCGTAGATATCTGAATTCGAATCTGATTTCAGACATTTTGAAATGATGTCAGAGGTTTCAATTCTCAATTCGGGCTGTCTGAAAACCTTGTGCCAGTTTGATTACTTTGTAAATTGTCCAGGTATCCAATCTGATAGCTGATATGATACTTCACTCACGAAACCAGGGACAAACAGCCACCTAAATTCATTTATGGTCAACTTCGGATTGTATGACCGAAATCCGAATTTTGTTGCCAGTTTGTGTGATAACTAAATTGAATATCGTCTGATATCTGATCCGAATGCTCTGTTCTGTTCCAATAGGATGCTATCTATTATTTCATCAAATAATGTGTGGACACATTCTATCACGTGAGCCGATCATATACGGGAGCATTTTATACGGCACATGATGCGACCTTGTCAAAAATCTGTAAAATAGACCTCCCACGAACTCATCTACACTACCCGGAGACCGGAGGCCCAGAGGAACGAAGTTAGGCGAGGCTGTATACATGTATATACCGCATTGGAATGGAAACCAAGCAAGTTCAAAAGCGAGGATATGCATACCTAGCTCGCTTCATACATACACATACGCGTCTCTGACAGTATTTGCTAACTGAGATGTTATACGTAGCGCAAACACAGCGAGTACGTTTTATGCATCACTGCTGAAACTTGTAGCTAATTATATAAGCACCGACACCAGAGAACCTGAAGGTATGCTTGGCCATCAAACTGGAAATGTCTTGAGGGTGACAAATTAGATTTTGGCATAAGAGCCCGTGCATCCTGCACCGCGATCATGTGTTAGAACTCCTTACGTTCATTCGTATTTTTTGAAGCCCCATTTTAAATCAAGGCGTGGTATTTATGTTCGATATATCATTGATATATCGAACATATCGCGAATCGATTGATCACAAATAATGTGAAATTGAAATATTGTTATAATTGATGATCTTCGGTATCGTTGTGAGGTACAAATTGATGCTCCGGGGCGGGGGAGAGACATTGCAAAGTCTAGAAGGCCCTTGAACTTGAACAATAATATCGAAATCGACTGATTTTGAATTTGACATGATGGACCAACATATCGAATCGGTGAATATCAATTATTGAATCGATCCATAAACATGACTCAAGACTCGATACCCATTGCTGGATCGTCCCCATGGGAATCCAGCAATCCCGATTATACTAACGATGGGCTCGTTGAAACTTCAAACGGCGGACCAGCCAGCAGCACCATACGACCATTCAATTCCATATCGACCGCCTATTCTACACCCCATGCGTATCATCCATCCGTCACGGTTCGTGGTAAGTGCACACATACCAGTCACGGCAGCCAGTTGCGGCAGCAGAACCGCCGTCCTCGTCGCTCAAGGCGAGCAGGGTCCGCGAAACGATCTCAACAACACGGCGTTTGACCATGCTGCTGCCGGCAGTGACGTTATCATACTGTTTACGTCGTTGAGAAAATTGTAGCTGAGCGAGCGCGCTATAAGCAGCCCGAATTTTTAGTAAAAATGGGCGATCGCGAGTGTGTATACGAACGATACTGCTGCTTTCGTTAGACTGCTGGTAGCTATAGTAGAGGCAAGGTGATAGGGGACGTATAGGGGTAGCGCTTATAATATCAATATCGATAACGATAATTGCCAGAGTATTTAGAAATTGTTGATGGGTTGATTACTATTGTAAGTTAACTTAAACATTAGCATCGATATCAATTGACGATTTCCCAGAAGCAAAGTTGGTATCGTGATTCATTTAATTAAGCTTTCAAGGTACCATATTGAAATTATTTGATCATCATGAAAGATATATATTGATATCGATTCGTATCACACTTCTCAGACCTCAGAACTTTGATACAACGCCCTGATGCTCTAAATTATATGGCGGGATGGACGCCTGTTATCCGAAAGTCGATATATCAATATCCCACTATGATTCATGCTTCTGAATCGCTTGCGCTCTGGTGAAGAATCTCCCTCATATTATTCTCCACCTTCGGCTGTTGTGAGTCCAAGCCTCATGATGAATGACCCGCGTGCTGCACTAGCTCAACAGGTACCCAAGTGTCTGAATTAAGTTTTCTATCGAACTAAAGGGAATCAGAACTTCCTCTACCCGCATATCACACAGGGCTATTTTGTGCATGTGGGCGCGCGTACAATGGCAATAGCTCGACAAGCGATTATCGAGTTACATACAGGACACACGTGGGTATACTCATGTGACAACATACTGGATCGTTTTGGCTACACGTTTTGCGAAGTCTTTTCCACACCGCTACCACCAATTATGCTGGGATTGCCACATTTTCTAGATACCTGTACACCCTACCCCTGGCCAAAAGTGGATAGCTTTTGGACAAGGATCCGATATGAGCTAGAAATGTGGCGCACCAGCATGTGTATAACGCATATGCCAATAATTCAATGATAAGCAATGACCTCAACTTGTGATTTTGCTATTCAATGTCGCCAATCTGCCAAGAAGCGCTTTGTCACGTGTATATATTATGGCCCACTTTTCGTTGACTTGGTCCACGCATATCGAACATGCACTCTGCTCCACGCACGCACAGCCTAGCTCTACATGGCTGCCATGTAATCAAAATAGTATAAGAGTGATGTACTATAGAGGCCTACAAGGTCAAATTTCACACGCGGGGGTCGAGTCACGCATTCCCACGAGTGCCGCGCCTACCACACGTCACGTAGAACTACCCACTGTGAAGGCCTTCTCAGGAGGGGGGTGAATGGCGATTGGTTTTAAATGAGGAAGTAGCTCATCCCATGTGACTATTGGAGCTGAAATGTTGGGCGCATAGTGGCCAGTCGATACGTACACACACACACACACACACACACCCTGAAACTCCCATATGCTGACCCCTAGAGCATTCCCCCAATTTTGATGAAAATTGGCTAAAAATACTTCCAATTTTCAGAATTAGAAATATGGCGGTTGTAATTCAGAAACATCGAGAGTCACCTTATCGCTCGATTTTCGGGTGCCCCAATTCATCGATGCACGGTCCATGATGTGGTGAAAAGGCAAACCGGGTTATTGGGTCGCAGGTGACACCGCTATAATGGCGCTACTTGACTACTTGAGCTGCCTGATCATCCCTACCCAGTGAACATATATACGTTTATTATTGCCGTCGACTGTGTGCACAGCTTATGGGAGCACATGGACCATCTCGCACATCCACTGTCACACATTCTATGGAACCCAGGTGACATGCGCGCATCCGCAAGTGACCGATTCGGGCGGCGGTCTTCCGTGTCCATTCTACACCCGATTTCTGTGGTTCGCAATTTATGCACACAACTATACCTTACAGCGGCCTTTGATAAATTGACATATATGCCTTACAGCACTATCTTTCGTGCATGCCAATACGACGATACGTCAGTACTGCAATCTAACGGTCTCTCGTAAGTGTGTTTTCGACACATAATTAAGGTTGTCTGAATGAGAAATACAGTATCCAAATGACAATCCAGATGGCGTCTTAGCAGGAGAGACGTCATTATGTGAGTCGTTCCTCAATTGTTACGTCGGGAATACTTCGTGATGAAGTCTACTACCTGTTCCAGATATCGACATACGCTGTTAAGATGTCCAAGGCAAGACGGCTGGTGCATTCACAGCAAAGTATTGATATTTTGAGGCTGTAATTATATGCAGGAAAGTCGGCAACTATCCTTTGGAGGGATGTTTTATGAGGGCCGTTATATCTATCCACGTATTCACGACTGCTGAAAAAATACTGTGGCATGCCATGTCACCAAGAGCTTTGGAAAACATTTCCAGGCCCTTTTCAAATCCATTTTCTCAACTCCACCCTTTCAGTATTCACAAAGCATCCAAGTCACCACTTGCAGAGAGCTCCCGCTTAAGCGTGATGATAACACAATAACCATGCTCTCCTGCTTGACCTTTCTCCATGCCACCATGCCCCACACGCTCATGTTCTCCAACAGGATGTATCAGCTTCCCTGTAGGCATCCTTGGAATGGCTCCGGATCCTCCACCATGTAGCACCCCATTGTCCACATCGGGGTGCTTGTAACCCGATCCTCCACCACCGCCTCCCACACCATAGGCGGAATACCATAACCCTGAATGTCGCACACCGACCGATTGACACCATTCCTATATTGGAGCATTTCATGTGCCGGGATTAGGCCAAGGAGCCGGGGAATGATGCAGAATGTGACATGGGAAATGATGCAGAAGATGAATGGCCCATCTGGTTGGGAGGTTTATACAATCCTTAGATATGGGTCGTGAAGCCTAATTCAATTGTTATTGAATATGTCACCGAGGGATCATGACGCATCATGCAAAATCTGCGGTGAGGAAACGGTCTCGGCATTCTCCAGTCATGTTCGTGTATCCTTCAATTCATCGGAAGTGTGAAAACAAAGTACTGCAGGGCACGACCTCTCTTGACAACAATCTGGCGATGCTCAATTGAATAACAAACAAAGTACGCCTTATCGTTTTCGGTCGTTCCAACTAGCGCCCCAAAACTCTCGCTCAAGCACACTCGTCCACAGACACAAATAGACATGACCACCTATCATCCACAACAATTTGCCGTGAGCGATCAGAACACCGGGGAGAGGTGCGCTTTCACGTACCTGCGCCGCCCCCATAGTAGCCTCCTCCTCCTCCAGGGGATACCTCGCTGCCATGTCCACCCTTGAACGCAACTCCAGCCACGCCACAGCGCATGTCCACAGTGCTACAGTCCGTCTCCCCAGTGACTGCCATCGTGGCCGCTGTGCCCCCAGCTACCTGGCTACCACCACGCCCTTGCTGCGCCTCACCGCCTCCACCTACCAGGCCTCCACCGCGGCCTCCATCGATGGCTACTCCCTTGTCACTGTGATACCCACCGCCTCCACCCCTGTGGCACAACCGCTCACTCACCATATCAGCCTGAATAAACAGGCATCTCCATATACTACCGTCGTTCTCTCTGTTTACGATAAGTGCAACTTAAGTTGGCACCCAATTAACGAAAGAAGTCCAAAACTAGAATTTTTATGTTTGCACATAGTACGTTCTATAGAACTAACATGAGGGATGAACTTTTCACATCCTCCAAAAAAACATGTTTGAGCTTGGCTGAATATCCTATCATTGCCTTCAACACCTTTGAGTGTTATCATCCAAAATAATATCGTAGTTTTGCGAAGAAATTGCCCCTAAATATCGCCCAGCTGCGCGCGATCTAGATATCAGCCAGCTGCGCGCCGTCCAGATATCGGCCAGCTGCGCGCCGTCCAGATATCGGCCAGTTACGCGCCGTCCAGATATCGGCCAGCTGCGCGCCGTCCAGATATCGGCCAGCTGCGCGCAGTCCATGATATCGGCCAGCTGCGTGCCGTCTAGGTATCGGCCAGCTGCGCGCCGTCCATGATATCGGCCAGCTAGTCTAGATATCGGCCAGCTGCGTGCCGTCTACTTATCGGCCAGCTGCCCGCAGTCTACACTTCGGCCAGCAGCGCGCAGTCTACATATCGGCCAGCTAGTCTAGATATCGGCCAGCTGCGTGCCGTCTACTTATCGGCCAGCTGCCCGCAGTCTACACTTCGGCCAGCAGCGCGCAGTCTACATATCGGCCAGCAGCCCGCAGGCTACACATCGGCCAGCTGCCCGCAGTCTACATATCGGCCAGCAGC